>CALYDF020003250.1:0-35976 GCA_944474145.2 Dicrocoelium dendriticum
TGGGGCTACGGGGTAGCACCAGAGACGGCACTCGAAGGAGGGAAGGTGTAGTGTAGTGTGGAACGGAAACTTTCGTGGCGCACTGCTTGCCTTGCAGAAAACTGGTTGTGTGCTTTAGCGGAAAAAGTGCAAGCAGAAGAAGATGGACTGTAACCATTGTCTTCCGTTTTATAACATTATTTCCTGTATTGTAGTTTGCTACGTTTTGCTTACTAAATCTCGTTCCAATCTCCGGAATTCTCCCAAGCTTGTATACTACAGTCATCACTTCACAGGCTAATCACTATCAGTAACAGTGGGAGATCTTGCTATATCTCAGTCAGTTTGCAAATGGTGTAACCCAGACATCGTCTTCTACAACTCAGTGTCTTAAGTTACTGGATAGTAGGTATATGCCTCTCACGGTCATAGGTTAGAACCCCTATTAGGGGACCGAGGGAATGCACATCACCGACGAGACCAGTAGGGCGAAATACTTTTGTTGCTTTTCAAAATAAGGCTCTACCTTGAAGCTTGTGAACAAAGGGGATTAAGCCTTCTTAAAATTAACAATAAAATGCTGCTCTTTCCGAGTATGATAAATAAATTTCTTGAGAAGTAGACTTGTTTTACAGCATTGAAGGCATGCAGGTGCGGCTAATTTTAAACATGAAATTTGCCTTCAAACTTTGACGCTAGCTTTCGAGATAGAACACTTATTCCTTCCAATACATGAGTGCCAAGCAAATAATTTATTTAGCAACCTTGTTGTTTTGACGGTATATTTGCTCGTTTCTCCCATGCTGAGTAAATAGTACAAATGTATTAATTTACTCGGTTAAATTACACTGATGTGAAACGGAAAAATTATCACTTATACTGTGAGTATGGGAAATTGCACTTACTATTATTTAACGTTGGTGAGCTTGAAGGTAATTGCGCTATTTAGGCATTTATCAGACTTTTGTTTTATATGTCACAAAGTGTGTAAACGGGTGAAAACATTTTTAGATGTTGTGTGTAATTTTTTGGTAGAAACGACAAGTCTTTACTATGATCCTTGTTTCTGTGATTTGTTCTAAAATTGTGACCAATCAATTATATATATATGTAACTGCAATTATTATGATTTATTTACAGCTAAGCGATTTGGGCCTCCGTAGTACAGGTGCTGATATCACAGGTGTAGTATATATGTGTGTATGTATGTTTTTTCGTGTCGAATAATGTGAATACAATTTGTTACATTCTTATTGGTTTGTTCTGCGTAATTGATAACCTTATCCCAACTTGCAAACGTCACACATGAAAATTGTGGTAAACTTGCATAATTGTATGGCGTAGCATTTATAAAATAACTAGGACACTTTGTACTTATCACGGATTCACTTATAACCAATTTCTTCTATGAGCTCATTTAGCGAGTGTTTATGTCGTCATATGAGTTTACTTTATTCTATAACGGCATTTTGAGTGATTAGCTGTTGTTTGACATCCCAGGTGTGGCTGCACTTGATGTGCATGTTGACCAGGTGCTTACCTGTCTATTACCCAATCTCCGTCTGGCTCACGCAGACAGTTGGCCGTTGCTGGAGGGGACGGGGTGCACGGTCCTTGTAGTCGGGCTAGGCTCGAAGAGTGGTTCCATGCAGTCAGTGTGGAGCGGACTACGGTCCAGCCACCGCATTGTGTGTACTTGATTCCCCATCTGCAGCGTGTTTGCGTTTGCCTGTGAAGGAGTTTGTGCAGGCTCCGTTAATGAAATTTGGCTACCATCCGCATGTCTGCAGGTCATATTCCTTCGGGTTTAGACTAGATATGGGGTGTGTGGATGGAGCTGTGAGTGGTGCAGTGCAAGCCAACCCTTGTCCCTCTTTAGGCGTAAGCGTCATTTGGCTGGCCACAGTGAGAGACAAATCCGAAACCGGATGCCGCCAACCATGTGAATTATAAGTTCTTGGAGCTCCGCGGTGTGGATGCGCTTGATGTGAATGCTCACAAGTTGCCGACCTGTATATTACCAACTACCTCCTCCATACTGGCTCCAGGAGACAGCTGGTAGCCGCTGGAGAGGATTGAGCGCACCGTCCTCGTGACGGTGCTAAGCTCAAAGGGTGGTTCCATCCTGCATGGAACGTGCTCCGATCCAGCCGCCGTCCTGTGTACATCTGGTGTGCATGACTTTCCATTTAGTTCGGAATGCTTCTGTTCTGCTTTTTGAGGTAGTGTGTGCCGGCTCCGTTGATGAAACGTGGCACCCATCCCCCTGCCTCCCGGTCTTATTGCTTCGGGTTTTATACCGGATATGGGGTATGTGGGTGGAACTGTGGGTGGTGCAGCCAAGCCACTCATGGCCCTCTGTAGGCGCATTCGTCCTGTGTCTGTCCCCATGAAGGTCACGTTGACAGCCAAAATCCGGATACGGACGCCGCCGATTCATGCAAGTGTATCTACATTTTGCCCCATGCTGTGGCTGATGTTGCATACACCATGCTTCCTCACCTCAGTGAGGCTAAATCGCATTATTTTCTATGATCTCACCATCAACCTAGTTATGTCGATTTCCTTTACTTAGAATTGCTCAGCACTTTCTCTCCTCGCTACTGCGGTCTCGTTCATGTGCCTAGTCGTGACATACTCGGTCCACCGCAGTGTTATACATGAGGTGCTCTAAATGTCCGATAATTTTGCAGAAGTACTACGACGCTCATACACAGTGTTCCGTGCATCCTGACGGACAGATGGTGCAAATCAAATGCATGCCATCTTGCGTAGACACAAAAGAATGCTAGTAGTGATTCAGCCGGAACAGAGGTAACGTTTGAGATTGCCGGTAAATCGTCGTCATGCAAACTCTCGTAACCTGCAAACTTTGGCTGTTATTCTTACCTACAAATTTAAGTGTTACACGGTCATCTTATTAAGGTTCATGAGGATAAATACTCTCCTCTTGGGATCGTGGTGGATAATGCACAACTGTGAACCCATCTTATTCCAGTGCATTGGTGCGAACATTTTGCAGTTCTTAAGGCTCAGACTGACAACAGCCTGAATAACCAGACGCATGAATACAGGTTATCTTGCGCTCCCTAGGAGTCAGTATCCACACAGTGACCGGAGCTCAAATGCATGGGAACACGTTTGTTTTTTTCGTACGATAGCGCTTTGCAATCTAACTCACAAGAACTTCTCAATACACGCAGACCTAGTGTACGACAAGAGTGACGCTCTGCTGGGATTGATCTGGAATATCCTTCAAACGTCCATGTGAGCGTTGCTCAGTTGAACGTCCGTTTAATAAGCCATCTTTTGTATGCTTGGTTAAGGGCCACAAACGTGGGTGTGTGTATACGTGTGTGCTGGTGTGTGCTTGTGTGTGGGTGGGACGGATTCAAAGGAACACTCATAAATCTTTAAGATTGGTCTCCTATCCTCAAGCATTCCCATATTAAAATCCAGTGGTAATGGAGACGCCGCTAGGGTAAATCGATCACGTTAACACCTGGCTACCAAGCGGTTGCTGCTCACCACATGCCACATCCGTTCATGCATTGGACGGAAAAGTTGGATGTAGTGATCCACAATTATCCATGGAGCCCGAGTAGTCTACAACTCTTCCTAGCTTTGGAATGCACTTTGGAAATTCGGTGTCCAAGAGCCAACAAACTTTGTTGGAAGTGTCCTAATGTTCGCTCGTCCATGTGTAGACTGATTAATCCCGGCGAGTTACTGAATAGCAAGTAAAATGTTAATATTGATTCTACATGTACTGTTTCATATATTAATCACAAGAATGAGCGTAGCTATATTTCCCGCTGTACATCGTTCATACTGAAGTCAGGATAATACAGCTATTATCGAGAAAAGGTGCGGAAGGGCAAACGTTCCTTCTATAATTTTATTTAGAAATGACTAATCTTCTTGACTGACTTAAAAGTAGATTAGTCCAATTGTGGTAGTACGGTAGTGTTTAAATAAATATTTAATTATAAAATTAAACCAGCATAGAAACAATTGATTTGTCACCAAGAATATCTGCAACCGAGATGTATGATCGAATGCTAGTACATTGTAAGCGGTAAAATTAGAATGAGAACTCCTGGTCGCATGGGAATATCAAACGTTCAGTTAACCACCTTATCTGCGCAATCTGCCGATGCCCTTAATCCCATTATTTATCTACCCACATATGATTTGCTATGCCATGCTCAATGTTATTCGCAAATCACACCATGGATATGGAGATTTACTGGTTCATTGTTTTATCAAGCCTTTTCCAACTGGTTCCATTCCAAACCCTGCTTTGAAGATACCATCGTACCCAGGTGTACCACCACTTACTCAGATGAGATATTAGGTAATTAGATGTTGTGCAAGGTATTTCTTGTAAATTTGCTAAAATGTTTTTCCAGCCCAACTCAAGCTATCTCAAACTGATGAGTCCCAACCAGGACGAAACGGCGGTCTTGGGGTGCCAGTGTTGTGATGAGCACCACTATAATGTTTCCATTTTACTTACGGTCTTTGTGATCGGAACGACCGAGGTCCACTTCAAGTGAACCGAGGTCTCCATAGAGGTTGCTTGTAGTAACCCAAACACCAGCGGACTCTCCAAGTCCAACTTTGAATTTAGTTTGTACACTCTTTCGAATGCCGATGATAGAACAGGAAGCAGCGGAATTTAATAAAAGTTTTGGTGGTGTGATAGCGTCACGGGGGCTATCAGCAAATGTATGATATTATCGTCTACTTACGCTTATGGCAATACAGCACGTACAATATACAGGAACCATAATTCGTCTGTATTTTATGATATATTTAATTGTGCGTCATTCTACATGGTAAACATACTCACGGCATTTGCTTCTGTATTTTCATATCTGTCTTAATATATTGTTGATACCCACACGTTTGACTAACTTAATGCTGTAGTTTAGGTTAAAATCCAAACACAACTAAGCACTGACAGTCGTAGTGATTACTTATAATTATACGTGCGATTTTGTAAAAGTTAAGGAATATGGCTTTATTCTTTCATTCAATCGAAACTCAGGCACATACTTTGTGTTATGGTGCATGAAGGTTATTGTTTCACCATTCAGTTTGTAATAGTGCATGCACAAGTGTGAACAAATGACCGTTCGCAAAACGGCAGTACTATAACTCGAACCAGGGACATTTTGTAGGTCAACTGATACCTCGCGTTGAATACTAAGTGGAAGACACTTAAAAACACTTATAAGCACCACCTTCAGCCTGACAGACTGATGGCACTTTCACTCGCGTAACTCCAGCATCTGCTGGGACTCGCTTATAATACAAATTTTGCTGCCATCTGTTTGTGTCTCGATACTTTCCCACATGACGGATGGATGTTAACACATTTCTTCTCCCATGACACCGTAGCTTATTAGGGGCTGCAATAGGAGGTCAGTGTATCCCAGTTTATTCGTTTTTATAAGCCCTTTTGGACTGCTGCTGCCTTCAGGTAAACGCACTGAGATTCAGACAATTCATCTAGGTTGATTCCCGGAGCAGCGGCAATACATTGTAACATCCAAATCGAAATGCTTGGACTTAGGTAGTATTATAGACACTGGTGAATCGGACGAGATATGCTAGCAGTCAGAACGAATGACCAGGGGGAAATAAATCGTAACACATGACGGACTGCCTAGTGGTTCTACATCCCTGTTGATTCTCGCTTACCTTGGACAAGAGACGAATATAACGTTCTCCGGTTTTACCTTACGACACGGATAGACTGCAGTGGATATAATCGCACTATTTCCCAGCAAAGTTGAAAAGTTGCTAATTCTATCGCCGTCATTTTCTTTGTGTCATGTATAATATATATCCCATATGCAATCGCTTTTGGGTACATTTTCATGCTACAATGATTAACTACTGACTTGGTGCAATGTGGTTTCCTTAATACACACGCATAGAATGGATGAGCCACAGGTAACCTATGTAGATTAGACTTATTTATATCGGTTGTAATTAAAGAGCACTTCATACTTTGCCCATTACGATATTGTACTCATCATGACCTATACTATGCTATTCTTGCTAACTTCTCAATCGGAGTCTAGTATGATTACACGCCGGGACAGTTCGCTACGGCATATTCATCTTCGCATTATTATTAGGCCGCCATTCACATCACTATGTAAACTCCATGATATTATTCAGCATAACGGTAGCTGGACCAGCTGCTTAAAGCTAACTAGCATGAAGTTTAGAGATCCGGTGCATCGCAAAGTAATGATTCAGTCCATAAAATTGCTCATTCTTAACTGCAGTGCGCACGGTGTTTTCGAGCGATTTGTGTGCTTGCTAAGATCAATGCTAGGGTGGCAAATTAATGTGTATGTTTCCAATTCGATGGATGCGTTTGCATCAAAAGGTTATCAACGCTTGGCGGCTTACAGTATGCATAAAGTTTCAAGTTTGACATTTGAAACACAAAGCTCAACGATTATCCCTTGTGTGACCACACTGTATTATGCAGTTGAAGATATTTCCCTGGAAATTCTGTGTCCAGTGAACAATCCCGACAATTAACCGAATAGCGATTATTAACATGTCGCTATATCAGGTTTCACTCCGCGGGTTAGTGATTAGAGTCAGTATATGTGTAGTTCCAATTGTCCTTCAGCCATACTGAATTTACCAAGGCTTGTGAAAACACACTTACTAACCGGATGGAAGGCAGACGTACAGAGACGCCTACCAGAAGTTGCATTGCACAATGCCAATCTAATGGATGGATTAAGTAAAATGTTGAATCTAAAAGGAAAGGTACGTCAGTGTGTTAGTTTATTACATGGAAAATGAATCGGCGCATAGCGACAATGGTTTTATGATCACCGAATGGCTGCACCCAAAACCTACGATATTGATTGTTAGCAAATAGCTTATGGCCACAGTAGAGTACAGGTCCGTAGGTACAAACGATTGAGTTCTTGGGCGTTTGCGTAATAATTGCGAACATTGTTTGGATAGTTGCATGTTTGACAGTGGGCAGCGGGACGTATTTGATGTCACTGTCATTATCAAAGGTTGCGCATCAATCGTTCGTTGAGTTGGTGCACATAACTCGGACAGAACATGACCGAACCGGTCGGAGACACAGAGAGCCAGAAGTGGACACTACATCGCATTTGCCTGCTACGTGATCTCCCCCATCGGCAACACAAACCAGACTGTACATGTACAGGTCAACACCTAAGCGCACACTATTTCACTGTACCAGTGGTTTAGTCATCATTCTAACTAGCGGTTGCTTAAATATTGCTACATCGGGTTCCTTCAAATACGGATGCCTAGGATTTTAGACTGTCAAGTCTAAATTTTGAAGAGAACATCAACAGTTCGAATTGGATAGTTATTCTCATGCCTGCTGTAGTGGATGTTAGACTGACCTCCAAACGAAACCCATAAAAGTTTGTCTTACAATTGATGATGATGTCGAATGTGTCTCTCTCCAGTTTGTGACAGCTCACACTTAAGTTTGGATAAACGCATTTGCACACGTTGTATTCGAACTGCTTTTAAACACGGATAACGCCAATCTATGTATATATGCATACCGAATGCATTGGACGAGAATACTCATACCGCTTTTGTACGGCTAACTTAGTGCAAGGAAACAGCACACGAGCAAATCGAAAATACCTTTACCAGAACATGAAGAAGGTGAATTTATGACAAACACATGTTGATTTGAGGTGTTGCGAATCCAAGGCATTGACCATAAGGGCGGTTGCTCAGATGCTGGAGAAGGTACTATTGCGCGCAGAATCAAAGCATGATGCGTACGCTTCCATTATATTTACTAATCCAGGCCAATGAGACGGCGTATGTGGTACGTTTGCTTGCGTACTGAGTAATCTTGCATTTCAAAAGTAGATGTTATTTTAGCTCCCCGCTGTGGATGCAATTGAGGTGAATGCTCAAAACGTGCCTACCTGTATTTTACCCACTACCGCGTCCATACGGACTCCAGGAGACAGTTGGTCGCCGCTGGAGGTGACGGAGTTCACCGTCCTCATGACGGTGCTATGCGCAAAGAGTGGTTCCATTCTGTACGGAACGGGGTACGGTCCAGCCACCGACATGTGTACGTCTAGTGTATATAATCTCCCAATTAATTCGGAATGCTTCTGTTCTGCTTTTTGAGGGAGTGTATGCCGGCTCCGTTGATAAAACGTGGCTCCCATCCACATGCCTCCCGGTCTTATTACTTTGGGTTTGCACCGGATATGAGGTGTGTGGGTGGAACTGTGGATGGGGCAGCGCAAGCCACCCATGGCTCACTGTAGGCGCATTCGTCCTGTGTCCGTCCCCATGAAGGCCACATTGACATGCAGAACCTGGAACCGGACGCCGTTAAATCACGTGTGTATTTGGCAGGAGTGCCTATGGTGCATTGTGGCTGGTGGTGGCTAGATTCCGACAGATGTTCTAACCACTGCTACTACTGTTGCGCCAATTGCTCATGTCCTAAGAGCCTCCTCATGGCGACCGCTGGTTGATAGTTGGGTTTCTCGTTTCTCGGTGTTGAGATTCAGGACACCAATCCGCATAAGTCAGTGAACTGACCATGTGCTATAACCGCTGCCTTTCGTTTGTTCATTTATTCAAAGGCTCTGGCTGAGGACCAGTTTCGTTCTCCTGTCAGGTGTGGGCGCTCTGCCAATATCCTAATCCATCCTCTTCGGAGGTTAGGAATTTATAGTACGACCCCATCCCGTAAAACCTAGCCGTGGAAGACAACAGGTCAACGGGTTATAAAATCACAGCTCGTTTGGCGTAGAGCACGAGCGCACCACATTGTCACTGACGGTGTGAGGGCACTCCGGGTGTCCAATGGTTTGCTACCGCCCGCCTCAAGCCAGGCACCCCCGGTCAACTTGGCAAAATTCCGCCAAAACCCAACTGCGTCTGGCCGTGGTCACAGGCGTTTCCCATTGCGGTCGAAAAACATATATACATCATTCAATTTCCTCCAAGACTGCGTTTGACAGCCGTCAAACAAATCCCAATCTGTCCTGCAATCACATTTCCGAGCTGGACTTGCTACCCACTGCATTGTGGTTCGGGCTATTAAGCCAAAGGCTCCGGGCGGTGTCCCTCAAGCAAACCTTCAAATCACCGAATGATTTGTGGGTAGTGCTATAAACTAAAGGCCACGAGTGGAGACCCTCAAGAAACCTCCGAAGCACAACGATCATCTCGCGTGGATTGCCAAAATATGCGATCGTATGCATGCGCGCAAAGCACTCTGCATCTGGTGCTGGAACGTGCGCCCACTACTGGACCGGAATTCCAGCGAACGCCCGCAGCGACGAACAGCACTCGTCGCGATGGAACTGACGCGCTTCCACATCGATATTGCGGCACTTAATGAAACACGGCTTGCGGAAAAAGTTAAGTTGCATGAAACAGGTGCTGGCTACACGTTCTACTGGGTGGGCAACTCTGCTTTAAAACCACGTGATCATGGGGTCGCATTTGTAATATCTGATCGCCTCCATGGTCTGCTGGTGGGTAAACCAACCGGCATCACAGTGATACGTTTTCTTCTTTCATAAGCACGTATGTTCAGACCATGTGTTATCCTGATTACACGCCTGATCAATTCTACACTGAGCTATCCTCCCTGATACGTTCTGTGCCGAGGAGCGACTGACTATTTCTGCTAGGTGATTTCAACGCGCGCGTTGGGCTATATGCATCAGTGTGGACAGATGTTATCGGCCTTCATAGCATTGGTTCAGCGAACGCGAACGGTGACAGTCTGCTCTCACCTTGTGCCACCCACGACCTGATGATCAAGAACACTCGGTTTGCAATGTTTGCGAGTGATATAGCATCTTGGACGCACCCATGGAATGGCCACGCTCACCTGCGCGACTATGTCATCGAACGTCAGCGTAATGTGCTTGAAGTGCGCATGACACTTGTAGTGCGTGGAGCTGAGTGTGACACTGACCACAAATTGTTGCGGACCAAACTATACATACATTTTCTTAAATATATTTATTGCACTCGTGCAGTGAATCGGCGTAAATTTATCATTCCCTCCCTCGGTACTGTAGCGAAACTTATCGAGCTGGAGAAGACGATTAGCTGCACGCCTGTGTGATGTGGACTGAATAACTACAGTGGAAGAACTGTGGCACCACATTCGCGAACAGGTGACAGCTGCTGCCGAGGAGATCCTAGGGCACGCAAACGGTAAGCTGTCTGATTGGTTTGATGAGAACAATGCGACCAATAGCGCATTTGTGTTGGAGAAGGATGCACCTTTGCTGCATATGTGGCAGACCCCAGTGACTTGGGGAAGAAGACTCGGTTTTGCAAACTTCGACAGCGACTAACCCGAAAGCTCCGTCTCATAAAATATGCATGGTGGACGGAGAAGGCGAAGCATAATGCTAGGCTGAACGCTGCCAACACAAGAAATCTTTCTGACTCCATGTAGGTGGTGTACGGACCGAGATTGGAGCCGCTGAGGACACTGATCGATGGTAGTTCAGGCGCTACCTGTACACAGACTGCAGACTTAATGCAGGTCTGGCGAAAACACTTTGACTGTCACTTGAACAACCGTTCAGAGATCGACTGGCCAACATGGAACTTCCTTAAGCAGCACAATGTAAAGACGATTCTTGCAGACACGCAGGCACTGGATGCGACGCGGCTAGCACTTCCTCAGCTGCGAAACGGTAAGCGTGCCGGAGCCGACGGGATCCCGCCTGAAGTATTTAAACATGGCGGATTTGCGTTGTTGACTGCGCTACAACACTTGTTGTATTGTGTATGGATTGAGGAGGAGGTGCCTCCTAAGCTTAAGGATGTCCTTGTTCTACCACTGTAAAAGGGTAAAGGGGGCAAGCGATGTTGCGCGAATTTATGTGACATCAACTTGCTGAGTTGTGTGGGCAAGGTGTTTGCCCGAATCCTTCTAAACCGCCTCGTCTCTCAGGTTGTGGAACCTAACGTGCCGAAAGAGCAATGTAGATTCTATTCGGATCGCAACACTATGGATATGGAGTTTGCGGCTCACCAGTTGCAGAAGAAGTGCAGAGAACGATTCCAGCTATTATACTCGCTTTTTATTGCTTTCACCTAGGTCTTTGATACGGTGAACCGCGAGGCATTGTGACTGGCGTTGGGTAAGTTAGTTGCCCGCGTAAGTTTTGTAAGTTTAATTGAATGTCTGCACTGGGATATGCGAGCTAGGGTGCAGCTGAGTGTAGAGACCTCGGATCACATTGCAGTTGTCTCTGGTGTAAAGCAAGGCTGTGTTTTAGCTCCTGCTCTGATTAATATACATCTTCTTGCAATGATGTTTTGTGCTTTTGGTGCCGCTTGTGTTTACGGTGTGGGTGTAGAACACCGTATTGACAGGGGGGTGGCTTTACATCCGTCGTTCCGTTGAGAGACCTGTGGCACATGAGACATCTATCCGTATGTTGCCGTTTGCTGACAAATGTGCGCAGGTTTCCCACAGCGCGAATGAGTTGCAGCATATGACTTGTGCTCTGGCTACGACAGCAGCCAAATTCAGGCTCACCAGATACACAAGCAAAACTGTCTGTCTCTTTCAGCCTTCACCGGGGTGAAATCTTCAAGCTTGCCGCGAATCAGCATTGGTGCTAATGTATTTGAAACCACTTCCTGCTTCTGCTACCTTGTCGACTGATCGGCAGCTACACAATGAGCTTCGTATCCGCGTGTCAAAGGCAAAGCGACATTCGGAAATCATATGTTCCGAGTTGGGAACAACCATCAGCTTAACACTGACACGAATCTGATGGTGTACGAATCCATGGTGGTGTACGCTCTTCCATACGGCAGTGAAAGGGGGACGATATACCTTCAGGATGTGTGCTATCTAGAGCGGCTCCATCAGTAGTTTTTGCGACGGATTTTGCGCAACGGTTGGGGGACAGAGTTGCGGATATGGAAGTGTTGCGACAAATTAGAGTGAATGTAGTGGACTGCATACTTTTGCTGAGACAACTGAGGTGGCTCGGTCATGTCAGCCGTGTGGATTCGACGCGGATACTGAAACAACTCCTATATGGTCAGCTGAGTTTTGGGAAGTTACATGTGGGGAAACTAAAGTTACGTTACCAGGATAGAATTAAAATGAGCGTCTCACCTTCTAAGCTTGATTGCAGATCTTGAGAATCAAAGGCGGTTGATCAGCGTGCTTGGCGCGATCTATTCACGAAGGCAGTTGCCGAATTACGGGAGGATGACATCATAAATGCAGAGAAAAAGCGACAAGTGCAGAAGCGGCAAGCAACGACGGGTTATACTCCATCAGCATTCAGCGCATGGTGTTGTATCACATGCGGTCGCGAGTGTCTGAGTCAGGCAGGCCTAGTGGGATACGAGCGAGGCTACTTGGGAATACTACCGAAGTGATGAATGGTCCAGCAGAGAACCTAGGCAGATCCAGTGTAGCTTTTGTAGGTACGCTGTATTCGCTTTACTAACCGCGTGCTTGCACGCTAAGTCTCTTTATTTCAGGTGGCGTGTTCTAAATTTTGTCCTAATTCTTTTCTTTCCTATATAAATGTCTACCTGTACTCTCTTTTATAAACTTGCACTCGTTGCTTAAGCCAACTGTATTTAATTTCGATAACATTTTCGTTTTGTGGCATCTCCCTAAAATATAATTTCCGAACTCGTAAACCGATTTCGCATTCTTTTGTAAACAAGTTATTTCACATGTCTAATAATTTAAAAGATTTATGCCACCGTTATATTATACATTACTCGATTCATTTTATTTATCTTTCTCTCAAGCGATTGACTGTTGCTTAACATCCCTGTTGTGGCTGCGCTTGATTTGCATGTTGACAAAGTGCCTACCTGTCTATTACCCACTACCGCGTCCATATTGGCTATAGGAGACAGTTGGTTGTTGATGGAGGGGACAGGGTGCTGGGTCCTTGTAACAGTGCTAGGCTCAAAGGGTGGTTCCATGTAATCAGTGTGGAGCGGACTACGGTCCAGCCATCACCTTGTGTGCGCTTCATTACCAAATAGATCGCGCTTGTGTGAAGGCATTTGAAGGAGTGTGGGCCGGCTCCGTTGATGTAACAGGGCTCCCATATACATGCATCCCGGTCTTATTCCTTCGGGTTTACACTAGACATGGGGTGTGTGGTTGGAGCAGCGGGTTTTGCAGCGAAAGCCGCACATGGTCCCTCTGTAGGTGTATGCATCCTGTGGCTGGCCTCATTTACACGCAAATCCGAACCCGGATGCCGCCAACCAATATCAACTGTCCAGCAACTATACATAGATTCAACAAAATACCATGGATATTAGCGAATAAGGTAAACTCATCGCGTCATAACCATCATGGCTTAATATATGAAGGTGAACAATATCCTTCACCTGAGATGCCGCAGGAAGAAATGGATATTTGGCAAATGCAAAACGAAAGAATTAGTTTATTTTTAACACTCCGATCGTTTATTTTTTCCTTTTCAAAGTTGCAGTAGTCAACATTTGAATCACTGCAATTTTGTACGCAATCCATTCACTGATTCCGGTTGCGAACCATATCTACTCGATTGTTAAGACATTGACGCTCTTAATCTTGGGGTCCCTATCATAGAAGATAAACGGATCCAACAGCGGCAAGACATGATGCCAGCGATTTTATGTGCTATCGTGATCGGAAGGCTGGCCATCGTGTGGTCGACTCCAGCCAAATCATTGACGAAGTAATATAGTTCGACTCGTTCGACGCTTACTGGGAATGCGTAGGAGGTGACCGAGCCAATTGAACTGGCGCAGCAAAATTATCTTGTTGAAGGGAATAATCGCATTCCCCAAGATGCGACGTCATAATTCATTACTGGTAAATCGTTGTTGCCAACAAACAACGGCAATAATTCTTAATCAACTCTGACGAATTGAGAATGTCGAGGCATGCCATTCAGCCAAATCAGTGAGGACTCGTTCTAATACAACAATATTGAGCAAACAGATGCGCTGGTAACGCAGCCCATTATCGAGCATCATACGTCGCGACGACACCACAAATACCTCAGAATGGCAAATGCTGAGCGGTATTTGACGCTGGGAAGAGAGATTGCTTTGCCGATATCATCAGCATACTCTAAGTCTTGCGCGCGCTCACCAGGTAGAATTACTTGGCCAAAATGGTAAAAACCTACTCTAATGCCCTCGACAGAACATCCTGGATTGAGAAGTTGAAGAGGAATGGAGTTAGGGTAGCACTGTTGCACACCACTACTGAATGCAGGTTGCGATGAACGGTTGTCATAGATCCTCACTTCGCTGTCTGTATGAAAGTTAAGTGCAGCTGGATCAACGGCGGCAAAATCGGCACGAATTTTAAGGAGTGCGATCAATGGGCCCATGGTAAATGTAGCGATGTACGAGAAACTAGCGGAGCGTGAAGGTTTGTTCCTAGCATCCGCGGTCAGGAGGGAATCCAGCTTGATCTTCAAGGTAGGATTATTCACGTAATGAAGATAGTCTTTGGAACGAAATATATGACAATGGCTTGAAAGCAACCGAAAGAACACTAACTCGCGATGATTTACACAGGAATCGGTGGAGTCTTTCTTCAAATTGGAACAATAAATCATCGTCTCAAAAGGAAGGCGCCACATCTTTATGCCAGATTTTTGCAAACAGCTTGCTCAGCTGATAAATGATCGCCGCACTACTCTATTTGAAGGGCTCCAGAGGAAGACCGTCTTAGCTGGAATTCTTAATCTGCTAATATCGTCGAATTTTGAGGCAGAAATCCGCTTTGATCTTAGTGCCATTGTGACGAACCAGCGTGGACAACCAGGTGTACTGTATGTAATTATGGACCGTGGAAGCCAGCTAGGAGCGAGTTGAAGTGTCCTACCACGCGGCCAATACGCCTCTGTTGGTTGGTGCACGGAGGCTCACGCACTTCTCGAATGACCTCACTGGCACCAGGCTTCCTGAGTTAAGTGGACCAAATGCGTTGGAAAAGATTGCGAATTTGCCAGGGCAGCTACCTCAGCCTGTAAATCGCGTTGAGACAACAATGAGAACATTCTTTAGGCTTTGCTTAAATAGACCTTTAGCAGAACGGCGACTCTGGTTGTAAACTGATTCCGCCGGGATATTTTGTAGCATTCGAATATGTCCAGAGAAAAAGCAGGGTTGCAAGCCTTTATGGGGTGTCGAGCAAGGCCACAGCTTGAATAAACAAGCATGCTCCTCGCTTTCTGTATAAAAGTCAAGGGTTGGTCCACGTCTTGCGGTGGATTGTAATTGAAGGCATATGCCTGTTTATAATGAGAGTTCGCCTGGACGGAGGGACTAGTTCATATGTTTACATCAATATTGCAGTGCTTCATGTTTGGGACCCGCTAAAACTCACTACAGTATTTTGCGCAGAGTAGCTCATGATCTAAGTCAACGAATGTAAAAAAATGACATTAAGTTCGGGACGGAAACACGCCAGCTGAAGCTAATGGCTATGTGATACATTTGTGTTGCTTTGTTGGCGAAGGGAGATGCCAACTTGCTGAGCGCTTCATCGTTATCCTGAAGTTAGCGTTTGATAGATATAGGTGGTTTTCTTCGCATAATGTAAGAAGCCTATCTCCTTTGGCGGAACGGTTCTCATAGAGCGCGTGGTGACAATCATGTTTTATAATCCTTGGCAAGGATAATGGCATCCGACATTTTATCAGTAGTCTAGAGTTTATGCAGATCCAGGTAAAATTCGGCCTTGACAAAGCCACAACTGCAGTCATGTGGAACACACACGGAGGTCACAAGCAAGTTGCATCTCGCTTCGCGGCGCTTGTTGATTCTACAATAACTTCGAAGCCGAACTGCATATATTCGATTGTTAATCGGGAAACAGTCCAGCAGTGCCGCCTCGGCCTTGTCACTTAGTACTATAACTGCATCAGTCGAATAAGCTGAGGCTGCTTCAGGATCACCAGAATGGCGCAGCTGGTATCTGGCTTCGTGGTCATTTGGAATGTCAATGTAAGCATATTGCGGAGATCTTGTGATCGAATTGCTGAAAGGAAGTATATATCAAAATCTAGTGATTTTATGGTGCGCACTAGACCGGCTGGCTGCCCAATGCGTATGGTTTACCGAGCGTTGAAGTCCGCCAGTCGGAAGGTGAATCGAAGACGAAAGAGAGCCAGAGATTGAACTCCGGGGTTTGTGGCGCTTTCGGAATCACAGTCAGGTTGTTAAAATACATGAATCGGTTAGCGGAATATAATGGATGTTACAAACAAACAATTTGTGTTTGATTAATTCGCGTGTATAGGATAAGCTGAAACGGTAGATGGTGAGCAAGTTGGAGTAAATCTATGTTTTAGTGAGAGGGCGTTATACTACCCGGTTTCCCATGCCGAAGTGAAGTGTCGAACTAGAGGACACCACCCCGAGCCTTTGGTTAAATAAACTCCCCATCAAAACAGCAGAGCGAATTCGGGGATTCGCACTTATAGGGAGACGCTGACTGATTAATCAGTCCATGTTCCTATTAATTTCTGACTATACCCAATATGTGATTTTTATTTCATGTCACACAATGGTGCATAGAATATTAGGAATATATAACTTCCAGTTGATTTGCTTTGCCTAATTGAAACTTATCGCATAATATCCTCTTCACATTTTTTGGGTGACAGCTTAGGTGAGGTAAGCTCACCTGTAAATATAAATTATCAACTTTATAGATTTTATATATATAAGTCCCTTAACAAAATCACTCGGTTTGAACATACGCCTTATTTATTAATTTTCATTTGAGCTTAATAATGAAAGTGTGCTATCGAAGTGTAATGGGTCTAATCTCCTAAACTCTCACCCAGTTTTTTATTAAAAACTGATAGTTTGTCAACCCTCAGTGAGCTAAATTACCATGTATCAGCTATTAGAAAATAGTTTTTATCCTCAGAGCAAACACCCGTAAAATTGCGTCTTCGTCTTGGCTAGGACACTTTTATTATTAGCATATATCACGCTGATTCTGGTAAGGCATTTCGTTTCCTTTTTCAAGTCAAGGTACTTGGCCCTTTGGTCTAGTTACTTTTGTCACAGCCCATATAAAAATGAGAAACTTATTACTTACCTTGGTATTAGCGTTGGGAAGTTAAAGCGAGTTTAAAACTAAAAGCACAGTTAGTAGATCTCGCTCGACAATTTAGAAAAAATGCGACAAACGCCAACAGTTTCCACCTTCGCAAATTCTGTATACTGGTATTTATGACTGTGTGCTTATGGATTCAGTTAGAGCAAAACCCAAATCGTTTAGTATATTAATAAATCGCGTTCTGGCTGCGGGTATAACTCTAGGACTAGGTAAAATTTAAGCTTGTCACCATTGGTTTGCTAAGAATTGCGTACGTGAGACCTGACACGATTGTTGACATATAACTGTCGTAGCTTCAAAACCTTTCTGCTCAGGTTGCAATGACCAATGTGACAGCAGTGATTTGGAATGAAATTACAGACGAGAATGGACCGGACGGATGGCGTTGACAGACCGTTGTACAATTAGCTCAATATAGAGCAACTGTGCTCAGTGATTATGTTGCGTGTAAATAGTGTGCGAATACGTTCTAAAAAACGGACAACGTTATTGGACAAAATAAAACAGATTTGGAAGCGTGATTTTCAGCTGTGAATGTGCGCAAACTGTTCAAAATTGCGCTGTGCTACACCCAAAATTAATACCCTGCAACAAAGAATATGTGTGGATCTAGCTGATTAAATAACTTGAGCGCAATTCATCTTAGCACAAAGATATGTGGTAACGATATTTCCACTCTATAAGCAGTGGGGTGAAAATGGCATAACACTCCGTTTGATGTAATTGCTGCGTTGATATTGTTTGCTCATATATAACCTATGATTTTGTGCTCATCTGACAGGAATATATGCTTTTTTTCAATTACCCGCGGAAACTTTATAGTAATTATAACTTTTATGTTTGATGGCTACCGAAGTGCATTCCTCACAATTAAAAACTAGAATGCTATTGTTATAAATTTTCTTCAGCTGGTCAGCAATAATCAATTTTTTCACTAAAAATGATACTGCATAAGCGGTCTGGAATATTTAATATGTTGATGGTTTGAGAGTGTAATAACAGTTTGCCTAACATACCCGACGTATATCTTGATATGAATATCTGCAAATACAATTTTATAACGAAAAGCGATAAACATGAATATTTAGGTGCGTAAATTCCTAAGTAATTAAGAAAAAATGCTCAACAACACAAGAACCTTGACAAAAGCAATCCAAGTTCACAGGTGAGTTATATGCTTTACAAAAACTGACTGATCAAATAAAAGCAGATAATTAAATTTGCCTACAATCCATGAGAGTGCATGAATTTTGCATATCAATTTAACATCATTTAACTGCAGAAAACTGCATAAATTTATCAACCAGCTTTGATTGAATTATTTGGTTATGTTTGTGGCATTCTTTTATTGCTATCATACAATACTTCAATTAATACATTACTCTACTGATTATTACAAAGCATGCTATATACACTTATTTATGACTAAGTTAGAACCTTAAAATACGTTGAACTTTGTGTGAGCGGCTGATGCATTTTTGAGTTTAAAAGCAGCTAGTAGACTGTATACAGTAAAACATATTTTTTATTCTTTACTAACGTGACAGACAAGCTCGTTAGATACAGACTTATAATGATTCCACATAGCTGGGTCTTTATAAAATTAAATGTTCCTAGAACACATTCTGGCACACTGAGCACGGACAACAATAAAATTCAAATCGAATTATACGGAGATTAATTCACGCCTGTCGGTCATCTAATGAATATTTAGTATCATTGCAAAATCCTTAATTGTTACCAATTCGTAATTGTATATATATAAATATAAAATCAAAATTATAAATATTTAAAGATATATATGTATATAAATCTATATCGATATATGGTTGCAGATTCTCAACTATACTGCTAGGAACGCTATTGTGGTACACTGATTAATCAGCAAAGGTAAATTTTGGGGTCCCACTATTTTCAGGCTTAGAAGCGATTGCTGCTTACACTATTTCACATTCGTCTTTGCTATCGGGTGAACAATTGGGAGCAGTCGTTAATAATTAAACCTGGTTTTCGTGTACATTCGTCGAGGTTAGACACAGACAAACAGCCTACGCATATCCAGAAAAGCACTAGAAAGCCGTTGCTTTCTATTGGGACTGGTCATCAGCGCGCACCAGTTGATGCATGCGGGGTTCGAACCTAGACTTTACTCTTGCGAGTCAGCGACTTATGTCACTGAGCCATGGGCGACGGCGGCGTTCCGCCATGACTGATATCTAACTGCGATATAGCGCGGCTCATCCTCTACTGCCTTGCATCATTCGATGTGCTGTAACCAGCGACCCTACGATGCTTCCTCGTTGTTGAGTACATTTTGGAATTCCACTGTGTAAGTCTACACAAATATCGATGCGATTCTCAACCTTGGCTCCTTTCTGTAGTGGACGATCCCGGTATGTAACAGACAAGCGATTTTCATGGGATTGGTACTACATCTTCATTTCCACATTTCTTTCATGATATTGTGTGTACTTTTAATTCATAGTGTTTTCGTGTCATACTGAACTTTGATGCGCTTAGAAAAATGCAGCTACTGTACACGGTATGGACAGAAGTACAAAAAACATGCTAGATTTAGAATTAGTAATGACCAATCGTAAATTTTATAGCAGACATTATGCATCCGGGATGCATTCTAACAGCTCTTGTTAAAAAGCCTTTTGCAACAGTTGCGTTTAGAGTTAAGATTTGCATACAGTTAAGTAATTGGACGAAAACCACAATAACACTTTAAATTTTCCACAAGAGTTTGAACGCTTTGTCGAAAGACGAATTTTGAACAGGACCAAGCGCAATTATTTGATGTGCTACTGCTGTGGTCACCAGTAGAGAACGTGAGATATTACTGCCTTACAAAGCATAAGTTAGAGCAACGAACTTTCCTTAGGAAACTGCACATACCACGTACAGGAAACCATTGGGTCGAACCACTCTTAGATGGCAAAGATTCGCAGAGTCTACAACCCAAACCCCGTCATATCTACACACTGTGCGATCCCCATCAGTGAAAATGCACATATAGTAGATGGCATGAACAATACATGCTAACGACAAGTCAACATTGGTTGACCCTTCCTCTAATTCGTGCATCATTCAACCTGGCAACCGCATTAATGGCATTGGCTTCCTATTCCAATATATGTATCTATATGTTGTTAATTAAAAACGCTGTAATGTAGGTGCTTGTCCACAAGTTTAATGATCACCAACAGTAGTTTTGTTTGCATATATTTGTACGTGCGATTTTCAAAACTAGTAGAATTTGGCTGTTACCCAAAAAAGCAATCCAAACACATTCATGTCCTAGCGTTATCGTCTAAGTGGATCACTGATTTTACTTTAGGTTTGTGATAGCGCATATACATGACCATGAACAGTGTATATGAACGCACGCGGATATGCTGCGTTCAACCTGTTATTGCCTCTGTAAATGTTTGCAGAACTGCGGCTCGAATTAGGGAATTTTGTTGTCTAATCCCAGCGAAAGGTTCTCGTCACCATGTTTAAAGACTAATTGGAAGCCCTTTAAACGCACTTGTAAGCGAAACATTTACAGTTGAAAGACTATTCACATTGTCATAGGCGTGACACCGTAAACTGATTCATACATGTCTAACTGCAGACGTTCCAAATTACATGCAGCGTTAACACTATTTCCGTAGCAGTACGTTCCCACATGGTAGATGGACCGTGGTATATCGCAAATCGTGTAAGTCCGTGAAGTACTTCTGGCTGCAACATGATGCCACTGTAGCCCGGCGAAGTGCTCCTTTACGCTCCCTCGTATTATTGTCGCCTTCTAGCAAACTGAGCGTCGATCGCGGCAAAACTATGTAAAAAATAATATTTAACTGTTTGGACACAAGTAGCATTCGTGGTACTAATGAATGGGTCTCGATAAATTAGCACCCAAAACGGGAGACCAAATACACAACAAAGAGTTACCAACGACTGAGTGTCTGGTGGATCCAGCTAACTTTTAACTTTTTCTTATCTCGGATAAGAGACGGTCGGACAATCTATCCTTCATACTGACACGTCTATCCTACATTTCATATAGCAGACAACATTCACTGCATCCACCAACCATAAAACAGGAGTTTTTAATGTAATTAATTCTTCATTAAAATCAGCTTAGCTATAATACTCATTACTTTCAGCCTGGACTTCGGTTAGGTGCATTTATGAAAAACAATAAGCATAAGCAAACCATTTCATTCCAAATTTAAAAAAAAATGTTAATTAAATCTTCGACAACTATTTTGCGCTATTCATTAATCGAGCGCACAGGCAAGTCTTGCTAGCGTTACATTTCCTATAGATTATTTAAAGTTACTTAGGTGCAATATACTAAATTATGGCACGTGTCTTAGAGGGTTAAGCTAAATGTAACCTCCGTTTATAAGACTTACATTATTTGGCTGTATCTCGCGTTGATTACATCTGTCGCACACTGAACTGTTGTACTTATCATGACACATGAGAACATGCTAAATTCTCAACTCGATCATAGTGCGATAACATCGCATATTAAGCATTGTTTCATTAGTACTCCGCAAATCACAAATCTATGTGAGTTCCATGAGATTGCTCACAAAATAATGCTAGGCTCACTTCAAATTCTGCTACCTGCAATCCCCACCTTGTAATCCATTCGCAAGTTACATGAAACTAGTTTGACTAGCTGCGCAATAGTAACTAGCACGACGCTTATAGAGCCGGTATCTCGCATGACAGAGGCTTATTTCATCCAACGGCTTAAAAGCATTTGGCGCGCTTGCGGAGAATCCGAGCGAATTAAATTGTGATTATGGGCATTTACTAAGGTGGAAAATATGAAGTACGTTTCTAATTTAGTGGATAATCATAGAACAGAAGTTACTAGCGCTTAGCAGGTTGCCGTATCTTAAAAGGGCAAAGTTATAATTTGGATCGCAATGTTTAGCGCTTTTCCCTGTACAACCATGCTGAGTGTTGCACTCGAAGATAAATCGCCCCGGAAAATCCAAGCCAATTGATCAATACCGAAAATTAACTGACTAAACGTGCTCATGTTGTCTACAGTCTATGTTCTGTTCCACAGGTTATGGTTGAGAGTGGCATATCTATATTGTGCAGTATTTCTCTGCTAATATTTAAATACAGATATTGTGCGGGTTAAAGGCAACGCGCAGCTTTGCTTACTAGATGTTGAGTTAAATATGCCCAAACTTTACGGTAGACTAAGAAGTTGACACCAACGATAATGGTACGTCAACGATTTAGTGCGATTAATCGGAAGAGAATCAGCGCATATCGGCAATTATTTTAGGAGCAACAAATAGATGCACGAAAGAAGTACGATGCGAATTGTTGCCAAGTAGCTTTTGGCCACAGTAGAGTACAAAACGGAATGTACATACGGTTGGCTACTCGAAGTACACTTATGGGGCCGTGTACCCTCCGTCGGTAAATATACAAATGTATTTATTTAGTTAACTACGTCCTGACTGTTTGCAAAAATGTGAACACTGTTTTGAAAGCCGCATGTCTGACAGTATACAACGGGAATTTCTTGCTGTAGTACTGTGGTTGTTTTCACACCAACAGTGCCGTAAATAGGGAATATGTGGTGTTAACACCTGACAATTTTTAATGTTGCGAAAAAATCCTCCTTTAAAAATCCCTCATTATTCATGTTGCACATATGCGGAAAGGTTTAGGCTTTAGCGGCGGTTGGTGACACAGATAGACTGGATTGAACATTCTATTGCATTCGTACGCTGCGCGATCTCCTCCACCAACTCCGTAAACCAGACTTCGCATCTAGGAGGCTGCACTTCCATAAACATGATTTAACGGTACCCTTATTTATCGTCCTGTCCGGTAACCGTACTGATGAATGCTTCTTCATATTTCTATACTTGTCTCTTTTAATACTTTTTCCCAATATATGTCTCTCATTTATATTTGCGCCTAAAAGTAAATGGAAAACAAGGACACTTATTATTGTACTTATGAGCTTACGATTTCCCATTATTTTAGGAAATGGCTGGTATCCCTACATACAAAATATCTCCATGCAATTTTATTTATAAGTTATACATTTGCCTCTATCTAGTTAGCAGCAGTTAATGAGTAGTTTTTGACAAACACATGTGCTTATTATTATAAAAAATTGCCATGCGTCACTGATGATAAGAACACTTGATTATTTGTCTACCAAATGAAATCTATGGGGATGCTCATATACACATATACGTCGATTACAGTTCAGTGAACTTCCAGCTGCGACTGGCCTAGTATGAATCATGACAGGGTAACTGCCTGTATGCCACCCACCACCCCATTCATACTGGCTCAATGCGACAGTTGGTCGTTGCTGGAGAGGACATAGTGTACCGTTCTCATGGCAGTGTTAGGTTCAGTGCGTACTTTCATCCTGTGTGGAACGATATACAGTGCAGTCACTGATTTGCCTTGTGTGGGCCGGCTCCGTTGATGACGCCTGGGGCCAAAATTGCTTGGCTCTCGGTCAAATTCTTGCATGTTTACGACGGATATTATTTGTTTGGGTGGAAGTTTGTCTATGCATATATATATATATACATATATATAACGGAGTATTTGATTCAGAGAAAGGCGTACACCCTCAGCGGTACTGTTTAAGTCTACGCACGACTTGCTAGCTAAGCGCAAAAAATCTTTGCTGTGCTTAAATTGTTCGTTACAATATTCTTTTATATATGCTCGTTAGTGTTAAGCATCTAACGATTGTTCTCCCGTGAGCTTCAATAAGAAGTAGAAAACTACTTTGGTTATGTAGATACTAAGCTAGTGTTGTGTATCAAGAAACCAACGTAATTTGGGTGAACACATTTGTAATCTTAACGGCGAATAGTCAGATAATATTTGAGTGGACTCCGAAAATAGATTGTACTCATCTAATAGGTTTCTTTATATCTCTCTCTAATAAAAAATAAATGGACTCAAATTTTGCATAGTATTAGAATAAATCTGTAGGAAATAATATGTAGGTGAACGTGTCAGTAGATGAGTAATCTAAAATATGAAAACGGTACCAAGCAATTCAATGCAAGTACTTTTTTAACAATTGTGCTAAGGCATATTTTCAAACATGACCTAACATGTTGCAGATACTGCTGTTGAAAAAGATCGAATAATATGCATCTTCAAACTTTTGGAAATAGTGCTAAAATATTCATTATTAAGAAATAAGCATTGCTAAGTATATTTATTGCGTAATGTAAATAAAAGGATTAATTAGTTTTCTATCTATTTCGAAAGCCTCTAGAACCTTAAAAATAATCCACTATAGCCAAACAATCCACAAGATATACAACCGGCGTTTTGAAAATGGGTTTACTCTTCATGATGCCAAAGTTAGAAAATTGGTGTCATGCATAAGCGAAACAAAAAAGCAAAATAAAATAAAAGAAGATCATTCCTCCTAAAATGAATACTATATTTTATATGTAATGCCAAAAATTAATGTTTGTTTAGAGTATTTTAGGGAATTTATTCATTTTTTTGGTATCAAGGGTAGGAAAATTCTAGTTTGCTTTGTATTGCTTACAAGTTAAAGGGAGACGTAAGCAAGAGAAATACCACACAAATGTAATTATTTAATTTAATGATTCAGAAATATAATTTTTAATTGTGATATTTGACCCTTTATGCCTGATAATAAGAGTAAAATCGTTTGCTCAGTTAGAAGTTAAGCTGGGTAAACTTAATGCATTTCCTGCAAAATAAATATATATCTAATTTTCCGCAGAATTTATGCCGATGCCGACATTTTATAAAGTGGATGACTTTCGAAGTTATTTGCATGAAAAACTTTTACGTCTGCTAAATATTAAATTTATGACATAGATGAATAAATCCAATGGAAACAACTAAACTATATCAAAAAAGCATTTTAATAAAAATATTTCCTTTTTTCTGTTGCGTGGTGGCAGGTTGACATGCATAATATGAAAATCAACTTTACAATGGAATATATTACTTAGACTTTCTCCCAATTTGTAGTTACATAAAATATATCTACTAACAGGAAACCATGCAGTTGTATGAGTTAAACGACGGGCCTTCTAATAGGTTTTGAAAAAAATGACGGGCACCAGTTTCCTTTTTTTATTTCGTTGAAATGCAAGCTATAACACTGTTATTGCTTGGAATTTCGGTTGCGGCGGCAGATGTTTTCGAATTATTTGTTGTTAGCTTCAGTGAGTTGCTGGTAATTATCAAAAAAATATATTTCTTTTTTTTGCAATTTGAAGCAACTAGCTTCGGCAAAATAAATCATAAGTGATTTCGGTTCCAAAACCAATATTGGCTAACAACTGGCCTTTAGTCACGCAGACACGGGCATACAAATTATTTTATGTAAAAAGCTGTCTTTCGGTTTGCTTGGCCAAAATGGTAAAAACCTACTCTAATGCCCTCGACAGAACATCCTGGATTGAGAAGTTGAAGAGGAATGGAGTTAGGGTAGCACTGTTGCACACCACTACTGAATGCAGGTTGCGATGAACGGTTGTCATAGATCCTCACTTCGCTGTCTGTATGAAAGTTAAGTGCAGCTGGATCAACGGCGGCAAAATCGGCACGAATTTTAAGGAGTGCGATCAATGGGCCCATGGTAAATGTAGCGATGTACGAGAAACTAGCGGAGCGTGAAGGTTTGTTCCTAGCATCCGCGGTCAGGAGGGAATCCAGCTTGATCTTCAAGGTAGGATTATTCACGTAATGAAGATAGTCTTTGGAACGAAATATATGACAATGGCTTGAAAGCAACCGAAAGAACACTAACTCGCGATGATTTACACAGGAATCGGTGGAGTCTTTCTTCAAATTGGAACAATAAATCATCGTCTCAAAAGGAAGGCGCCACATCTTTATGCCAGATTTTTGCAAACAGCTTGCTCAGCTGATAAATGATCGCCGCACTACTCTATTTGAAGGGCTCCAGAGGAAGACCGTCTTAGCTGGAATTCTTAATCTGCTAATATCGTCGAATTTTGAGGCAGAAATCCGCTTTGATCTTAGTGCCATTGTGACGAACCAGCGTGGACAACCAGGTGTACTGTATGTAATTATGGACCGTGGAAGCCAGCTAGGAGCGAGTTGAAGTGTCCTACCACGCGGCCAATACGCCTCTGTTGGTTGGTGCACGGAGGCTCACGCACTTCTCGAATGACCTCACTGGCACCAGGCTTCCTGATTTAAGTGGACCAAATGCGTTGGAAAAGATTGCGAATTTGCCAGGGCAGCTACCTCAGCCTGTAAATCGCGTTGAGACAACAATGAGAACATTCATTAGGCTTTGCTTAAATAGACCTTTAGCAGAACGGCGACTCTGGTTGTAAACTGATTCCGCCGGGATATTTTGTAGCATTCGAATATGTCCAGAGAAAAAGCAGGGTTGCAAGCCTTTATGGGGTGTCGAGCAAGGCCACAGCTTGAATAAACAAGCATGCTCCTCGCTTTCTGTATAAAAGTCAAGGGTTGGTCCACGTCTTGCGGTGGATTGTAATTGAAGGCATATGCCTGTTTATAATGAGAGTTCGCCTGGACGGAGGGACTAGTTCATATGTTTACATCAATATTGCAGTGCTTCATGTTTGGGACCCGCTAAAACTCACTACAGTATTTTGCGCAGAGTAGCTCATGATCTAAGTCAACGAATGTAAAAAAATGACATTAAGTTCGGGACGGAAACACGCCAGCTGAAGCTAATGGCTATGTGATACATTTGTGTTGCTTTGTTGGCGAAGGGAGATGCCAACTTGCTGAGCGCTTCATCGTTATCCTGAAGTTAGCGTTTGATAGATATAGGTGGTTTTCTTCGCATAATGTAAGAAGCCTATCTCCTTTGGCGGAACGGTTCTCATAGAGCGCGTGGTGACAATCATGTTTTATAATCCTTGGCAAGGATAATGGCATCCGACATTTTATCAGTAGTCTAGAGTTTATGCAGATCCAGGTAAAATTCGGCCTTGACAAAGCCACAACTGCAGTCATGTAGAACACACACGGAGGTCACAAGCAAGTTGCATCTCGCTTCGCGGCGCTTGTTGATTCTACAATAACTTCGAAGCCGAACTGCATATATTCGATTGTTAATCGGGAAACAGTCCAGCAGTGCCGCCTCGGCCTTGTCACTTAGTACTATAACTGCATCAGTCGAATAAGCTGAGGCTGCTTCAGGATCACCAGAATGGCGCAGCTGGTATCTGGCTTCGTGGTCATTTGGAATGTCAATGTAAGCATATTGCGGGGATCTTGTGATCGAATTGCTGAAAGGAAGTATATATCAAAATCTAGTGATTTTATGGTGCGCACTAGACCGGCTGGCTGCCCAATGCGTATGGTTTACCGAGCGTTGAAGTCCGCCAGTCGGAAGGTGAATCGAAGACGAAAGAGAGCCAGAGATTGAACTCCGGGGTTTGTGGCGCTTTCGGAATCACAGTCAGGTTGTTAAAATACATGAATCGGTTAGCGGAATATAATGGATGTTACAAACAAACAATTTGTGTTTGATTAATTCGCGTGTATAGGATAAGCTGAAACGGTAGATGGTGAGCAAGTTGGAGTAAATCTATGTTTTAGTGAGAGGGCGTTATACTACCCGGTTTCCCATGCCGAAGTGAAGTGTCGAACTAGAGGACACCACCCCGAGCCTTTGGTTAAATAAACTCCCCATCAAAACAGCAGAGCGAATTCGGGGATTCGCACTTATAGGGAGACGCTGACTGATTAATCAGTCCATGTTCCTATTAATTTCTGACTATACCCAATATGTGATTTTTATTTCATGTCACACAATGGTGCATAGAATATTAGGAATATATAACTTCCAGTTGATTTGCTTTGCCTAATTGAAACTTATCGCATAATATCCTCTTCACATTTTTTGGGTGACAGCCTAGGTGAGGTAAGCTCACCTGTAAATATAAATTATCAACTTTATAGATTTTATATATATAAGTCCCTTAACAAAATCACTCGGTTTGAACATCAGCCTTATTTATTAATTTTCATTTGAGCTTAATAATGAAAGTGTGCTATCGAAGTGTAATGGGTCTAATCTCCTAAACTCTCACCCAGTTTTTTATTAAAAACTGATAGTTTGTCAACCCTCAGTGAGCTAAATTACCATGTATCAGCTATTAGAAAATAGTTTTTATCCTCAGAGCAAACACCCGTAAAATTGCGTCTTCGTCTTGGCTAGGACACTTTTATTATTAGAATATATCACGCTGATTCTGGTAAGGCATTTCGTTTCCTTTTTCAAGTCAAGGTACTTGGCCCTTTGGTCTAGTTACTTTTGTCACAGCCCATATAAAAATGAGAAACTTATTACTTACCTTGGTATTAGCGTTGGGAAGTTAAAGCGAGTTTAAAACTAAAAGCACAGTTAGTAGATCTCGCTCGACAATTTAGAAAAAATGCGACAAACGCCAACAGTTTCCACCTTCGCAAATTCTGTATACTGGTATTTATGACTGTGTGCTTATGGGTTCAGTTAGAGCAAAACCCAAATCGTTTAGTATATTAATAAATCGCGTTCTGGCTGCGGGTATAACTCTAGGACTAGGTAAAATTTAAGCTTGTCACCATTGGTTTGCTAAGAATTGCGTACGTGAGACCTGACACGATTGTTGACATATAACTGTCGTAGCTTCAAAACCTTTCTGCTCAGGTTGCAATGACCAATGTGACAGCAGTGATTTGGAATGAAATTACAGACGAGAATGGACCGGACGGATGGCGTTGACAGACCGTTGTACAATTAGCTCAATATAGAGCAACTGTGCTCAGTGATTATGTTGCGTGTAAATAGTGTGCGAATACGTTCTAAAAAACGGACAACGTTATTGGACAAAATAAAACAGATTTGGAAGCGTGATTTTCAGCTGTGAATG
Source organism: Dicrocoelium dendriticum (assembly GCA_944474145.2). Classification (NCBI taxonomy): domain Eukaryota; kingdom Metazoa; phylum Platyhelminthes; class Trematoda; order Plagiorchiida; family Dicrocoeliidae; genus Dicrocoelium; species Dicrocoelium dendriticum. The sequence continues at coordinate 29,083 of CALYDF020003250.1, forward strand.
TGCGCAAACTGTTCAAAATTGCGCTGTGCTACACCCAAAATTAATACCCCGCAACAAAGAATATGTGTGGATCTAGCTGATTAAATACCTTGAGCGCAATTCATCTTAGCACAAAGATATGTGGTAACGATATTTCCACTCTATAAGCAGTGGGGTGAAAATGGCATAACACTCCGTTTGATGTAATTGCTGCGTTGATATTGTTTGCTCATATATAACCTATGATTTTGTGCTCATCTGACAGGAATATATGCTTTTTTTCAATTACCCGCGGAAACTTTATAGTAATTATAACTTTTATGTTTGATGGCTACCGAAGTGCATTCCTCACAATTAAAAACTAGAATGCTATTGTTATAAATTTTCTTCAGCTGGTCAGCAATAACCAATTTTTTCACTAAAAATGATACTGCATAAGCGGTCTGGAATATTTAATATGTTGATGGTTTGAGAGTGTAATAACAGTTTGCCTAACATACCCGACGTATATCTTGATATGAATATCTGCAAATACAATTTTATAACGAAAAGCGATAAACATGAATATTTAGGTGCGTAAATTCCTAAGTAATTAAGAAAAAATGCTCAACAACACAAGAACCTTGACAAAAGCAATCCAAGTTCACAGGTGAGTTATATGCTTTACAAAAACTGACTGATCAAATAAAAGCAGATAATTAAATTTGCCTACAATCCATGAGTGTGCATGAATTTTGCATATCAATTTAACATCATTTAACTGCAGAAAACTGCATAAATTTATCAACCAGCTTTGATTGAATTATTTGGTTATGTTTGTGGCATTCTTTTATTGCTATCATACAATACTTCAATTAATACATTACTCTACTGATTATTACAAAGCATGCTATATACACTTATTTATGACTAAGTTAGAACCTTAAAATACGTTGAACTTTGTGTGAGCGGCTGATGCATTTTTGAGTTTAAAAGCAGCTAGTAGACTGTATACAGTAAAACATATTTTTTATTCTTTACTAACGTGACAGACAAGCTCGTTAGATACAGACTTATAATGATTCCACATAGCTGGGTCTTTATAAAATTAAATGTTCCTAGAACACATTCTGGCACACTGAGCACGGACAACAATAAAATTCAAATCGAATTATACGGAGATTAATTCACGCCTGTCGGTCATCTAATGAATATTTAGTATCATTGCAAAATCCTTAATTGTTACCAATTCGTAATTGTATATATATAAATATAAAATCAAAATTATAAATATTTAAAGATATATATGTATATAAATCTATATCGATATATGGTTGCAGATTCTCAACTATACTGCTAGGAACGCTATTGTGGTACACTGATTAATCAGCAAAGGTAAATTTTGGGGTCCCACTATTTTCAGGCTTAGAAGCGATTGCTGCTTACACTATTTCACATTCGTCTTTGCTATCGGGTGAACAATTGGGAGCAGTCGTTAATAATTAAACCTGGTTTTCGTGTACATTCGTCGAGGTTAGACACAGACAAACAGCCTACGCATATCCAGAAAAGCACTAGAAAGCCGTTGCTTTCTATTGGGACTGGTCATCAGCGCGCACCAGTTGATGCATGCGGGGTTCGAACCTAGACTTTACTCTTGCGAGTCAGCGACTTATGTCACTGAGCCATGGGCGACGGCGGCGTTCCGCCATGACTGATATCTAACTGCGATATAGCGCGGCTCATCCTCTACTGCCTTGCATCATTCGATGTGCTGTAACCAGCGACCCTACGATGCTTCCTCGTTGTTGAGTACATTTTGGAATTCCACTGTGTAAGTCTACACAAATATCGATGCGATTCTCAACCTTGGCTCCTTTCTGTAGTGGACAATATCGGTATGTAACAGACAAGCGATTTTCATGGGATTGGTACTACATCTTCATTTCCACATTTTTTTCATGATATTGTGTGTACTTTTAATTCATAGTGTTTCCGTGTCATACTGAACTTTGATGCGCTTAGAAAAATGCAGCTACTGTACACGGTATGGACAGAAGTACAAAAAACATGCTAGATTTAGAATTAGTAATGACCAATCGTAAATTTTATAGCAGACATTATGCATCCGGGATGCATTCTAACAGCTCTTGTTAAAAAGCCTTTTGCAACAGTTGCGTTTAGAGTTAAGATTTGCATACAGTTAAGTAATTGGACGAAAACCACAATAACACTTTAAATTTTCCACAAGAGTTTGAACGCTTTGTCGAAAGACGAATTTTGAACAGGACCAAGCGCAATTATTTGATGTGCTACTGCTGTGGTCACCAGTAGAGAACGTGAGATATTACTGCCTTACAAAGCATAAGTTAGAGCAACGAACTTTCCTTAGGAAACTGCACATACCACGTACAGGAAACCATTGGGTCGAACCACTCTTAGATGGCAAAGATTCGCAGAGACTACAACCCAAACCCCGTCATATCTACACACTGTGCGATCCCCATCAGTGAAAATGCACATATAGTAGATGGCATGAACAATACATGCTAACGACAAGTCAACATTGGTTGACCCTTCCTCTAATTCGTGCATCATTCAACCTGGCAACCGCATTAATGGCATTGGCTTCCTATTCCAATATATGTATCTATATGTTGTTAATTAAAAACGCTGTAATGTAGGTGCTTGTCCACAAGTTTAATGATCACCAACAGTAGTTTTGTTTGCATATATTTGTACGTGCGATTTTCAAAACTAGTAGAATTTGGCTGTTACCCAAAAAAGCAATCCAAACACATTCATGTCCTAGCGTTATCGTCTAAGTGGATCACTGATTTTACTTTAGGTTTGTGATAGCGCATATACATGACCATGAACAGTGTATATGAACGCACGCGGATATGCTGCGTTCAACCTGTTATTGCCTCTGTAAATGTTTGCAGAACTGCGGCTCGAATTAGGGAATTTTGTTGTCTAATCCCAGCGAAAGGTTCTCGTCACCATGTTTAAAGACTAATTGGAAGCCCTTTAAACGCACTTGTAAGCGAAACATTTACAGTTGAAAGACTATTCACATTGTCATAGGCGTGACACCGTAAACTGATTCATACATGTCTAACTGCAGACGTTCCAAATTACATGCAGCGTTAACACTATTTCCGTAGCAGTACGTTCCCACATGGTAGATGGACCGTGGTATATCGCAAATCGTGTAAGTCCGTGAAGTACTTCTGGCTGCAACATGATGCCACTGTAGCCCGGCGAAGTGCTCCTTTACGCTCCCTCGTATTATTGTCGCCTTCTAGCAAACTGAGCGTCGATCGCGGCAAAACTATGTAAAAAATAATATTTAACTGTTTGGACACAAGTAGCATTCGTGGTACTAATGAATGGGTCTCGATAAATTAGCACCCAAAACGGGAGACCAAATACACAACAAAGAGTTACCAACGACTGAGTGTCTGGTGGATCCAGCTAACTTTTAACTTTTTCTTATCTCGGATAAGAGACGGTCGGACAATCTATCCTTCATACTGACACGTCTATCCTACATTTCATATAGCAGACAACATTCACTGCATCCACCAACCATAAAACAGGAGTTTTTAATGTAATTAATTCTTCATTAAAATCAGCTTAGCTATAATACTCATTACTTTCAGCCTGGACTTCGGTTAGGTGCATTTATGAAAAACAATAAGCATAAGCAAACCATTTCATTCCAAATTTTTAAAAAAATGTTAATTAAATCTTCGACAACTATTTTGCGCTATTCATTAATCGAGCGCACAGGCAAGTCTTGCTAGCGTTACATTTCCTATAGATTATTTAAAGTTACTTAGGTGCAATATACTAAATTATGGCACGTGTCTTAGAGGGTTAAGCTAAATGTAACCTCCGTTTATAAGACTTACATTATTTGGCTGTATCTCGCATTGATTACATCTGTCGCACACTGAACTGTTGTACTTATCATGACACATGAGAACATGCTAAATTCTCAACTCGATCATAGTGCGATAACATCGCATATTAAGCATTGTTTCATTAGTACTCCGCAAATCACAAATCTATGTGAGTTCCATGAGATTGCTCACAAAATAATGCTAGGCTCACTTCAAATTCTGCTACCTGCAATCCCCACCTTGTAATCCATTCGCAAGTTACATGAAACTAGTTTGACTAGCTGCGCAATAGTAACTAGCACGACGCTTATAGAGCCGGTATCTCGCATGACAGAGGCTTATTTCATCCAACGGCTTAACTGCATTTGGCGCGCTAGCGGAGAAGCCGAGCAAATTTAATTGTGATTATGGACATCTTCTAGGGTAGAAAATATGAAGTACGTTTCTAATTTAGTGGATAATCATAGAACAGAAGTTACTAGCGCTTAGCAGGTTGCCGTATCTTAAAAGGGCAAAGTTATAATTTGGATCGCAATGTTTAGCGCTTTTCCCTGTACAACCATGCTGAGTGTTGCACTCGAAGATAAATCGCCCCGGAAAATCCAAGCCAATTGATCAATACCGAAAATTAACTGACTAAACGTGCTCATGTTGTCTACAGTCTATGTTCTGTTCCACAGGTTATGGTTGAGAGTGGCATATCTATATTGTGCAGTATTTCTCTGCTAATATTTAAATACAGATATTGTGCGGGTTAAAGGCAACGCGCAGCTTTGCTTACTAGATGTTGAGTTAAATATGCCCAAACTTTACGGTAGACTAAGAAGTTGACACCAACGATAATGGTACGTCAACGATTTAGTGCGATTAATCGGAAGAGAATCAGCGCATATCGGCAATTATTTTAGGAGCAACAAATAGATGCACGAAAGAAGTACGATGCGAATTGTTGCCAAGTAGCTTTTGGCCACAGTAGAGTACAAAACGGAATGTACATACGGTTGGCTACTCGAAGTACACTTATGGGGCCGTGTACCCTCCGTCGGTAAATATACAAATGTATTTATTTAGTTAACTACGTCCTGACTGTTTGCAAAAATGTGAACACTGTTTTGAAAGCCGCATGTCTGACAGTATACAACGGGAATTTCTTGCTGTAGTACTGTGGTTGTTTTCACACCAACAGTGCCGTAAATAGGGAATATGTGGTGTTAACACCTGACAATTTTTAATGTTGCGAAAAAATCCTCCTTTAAAAATCCCTCATTATTCATGTTGCACATATGCGGAAAGGTTTAGGCTTCAGCGGCGGTTGGTGACACAGATAGACTGGATTGAACATTCTATTGCATTCGTACGCTGCGCGATCTCCTCCACCAACTCCGTAAACCAGACTTCGCATCTAGGAGGCTGCACTTCCATAAACATGATTTAACGGTACCCTTATTTATCGTCCTGTCCGGTAACCGTACTGATGAATGCTTCTTCATATTTCTATACTTGTCTCTTTTAATACTTTTTCCCAATATATGTCTCTCATTTATATTTGCGCCTAAAAGTAAATGGAAAACAAGGACACTTATTATTGTACTTATGAGCTTACGATTTCCCATTATTTTAGGAAATGGCTGGTATCCCTACATACAAAATATCTCCATGCAATTTTATTTATAAGTTTTACATTTGTCTCTATCTAGTTAGCAGCAGTCAATGAGTAGGGTTTGGCAAACGCATGTGCTAATTATTATAAAAAATTGCCATGCGTCACTGATGATAAGAACACTTGATTATTTGTCTACCAAATGAAATCTATGGGGATGCTCATATACACATATACGTCGATTACAGTTCAGTGAACTTCCAGCTGCGACTGGCCTAGTATGAATCATGACAGGGTAACTGCCTGTATGCCACCACACCACCCCCATTCATACTGGCTCAATGCGACAGTTGGTCGTTGCTGGAGAGGACATAGTGTACCGTTCTCATGGCAGTGTTAGGTTCAGTGCGTACTTTCATCCTGTGTGGAACGATATACAGTGCAGTCACTGATTTGCCTTGTGTGGGCCGGCTCCGTTGATGACGCCTGGGGCCAAAATTGCTTGGCTCTCGGTCAAATTCTTGCACGTTTACGACGGATATTATTTGTTTGGGTGGAAGTTTGTCTATGCATATGTATATATATATACATATATATAACGGAGTATTTGATTCAGAGAAAGGCGTACACCCTCAGCGGTACTGTTTAAGTCTACGCACGACTTGCTAGCTAAGCGCAAAAAATCTTTGCTGTGCTTAAATAGTTCGTTGCAATATTCTTTTATATATGCTCGTTAGTGTTAAGCATCTAACGATTGTTCTCCCGTGAGCTTCAATAAGAAGTAGAAAACTACTTTGGTTAAGTATATACTAAGCTAGTGTTGTGTATCAAGAAAACGCCGAATTTTGGGTGGACACATTTTTATTGTTAACGGCGAATAGTCAGAATATTTTTGATTAGATTCTGAACATAGATTGTACCCAGCTAACAGGTCTCATAATATCTCTCTCTAATAAAAAATAAATGGACTCAAATTTTGCATAGTATTAGAATAAATCTGTAGGAAATAATATGTAGGTGAACGTGTCAGTAGATGAGTAATCTAAAATATGAAAACGGTACCAAGTAATTCAATGCAAGTACTTTTTTAACAATTGTGCTAAGGCATATTTTCAAACATGACCTAACATGTTGCCGATAGTGCTGCTGATAAAAGATCGAATAATATGCATCTTCAAACTTTTGGAAATAGTGCTAAAATATTCATTATTAAGAAATAAGCATTGCTAAGTATATTTATTGCGTATGTAAATAAAAGGATTTAATTAGTTTTCTATCTATTTCGAAAGCCTCTAGAACCTTAAAATAATCCACTATAGCCAAACAATCCACAAGATATACAACCGGCGTTTTTGAAAATGGGTTTTACTCTTCATGATGCCAAAGTTAGAAAATTGGTGTCATGCATAAGCGAAACAAAAAAGCAAA
>CALYDF020003251.1:0-36018 GCA_944474145.2 Dicrocoelium dendriticum
CATGATAGATATTTGGGCCGAGAGAAAAAAATGTAATGAAAGGGGCTGTTGTCCGAAATGTTATGTGTATGTGTTTCAGAAATTTATTCAGACACCATGGATACCGTTTTCGAATGCGTTATCTAGGGACTGTGATGTCCCGAACATCTTAATCACGTTTTGGACGGTTAAATGCTTACTAATAGCAAGCTTAAAATTGCCAAGAGTATAGCATGTTCTGATATCACTTGGAAGTTTGTTCCAAATCTTTGAGTATTGGGTTAGAAAGAAACGTTCTCTGATTCTCGTAGAAAATTTTGGAATCATGACCTTTACCTCTTTGTTACGTATTGGGTATCTGCTGTTTACAGATATGTGAACACCGTTTTCAGGACTGCGAATTTGACAATTTATGATTCTGTAAAGAAAACATAGGTTCAGCTTCATTATCCGAAGCCAAACTGGGTCAAATCCAAGTTTATCGCATCGCTCCTTGTATGTCAACTTTGAGGAATATCCACATAGCTTTTTCGTGAAGCGTCTCTGGACCCTCTCAAGAGCGTGCTGGTCAGATTTCCGTAGATTAGACTGTACCATTGAACAGTATTCCATACACGGCAATACATATGTTTTGTAAAGGGATATGCGAGATTCCGTGAGGTAAAAATGATGGCAGATATAACCAATGGTCTTCATGGCTTTCGAAACTCGGAAGTCACAGTGTTCAGAAAAGTTAAACGTAACTGAATATCGCACGCCCAAGTCGTGAATTGTCCTGCATTGTGAGATATAGGCATCTTGTAGTAATAAACTGTCTGGCGGTACTTGGCATTTGTACGACAAAATATTACACTTGTCCACGGCAAATGACATCTGCCACAGTTGGCACCAGGAGTCAAGGGCGGATAGGTCATCCTGAATGAGACGTATGGCTTCCTGAGTATTTGCACGTGGTTGTGAGTAGACAACTTTAATGTCATCAGCAAAGATAAATGTAACACCATTTCTTATTCTCTGGAATATATCGTTAATATAAATTAGAAAAAGAAGTGGACCAAGAACACTCCCTTGAATCACTCCACTAGTGATTGCTTTCGGTGTAGAGAAATGGTCGCCTATGCGCACAACCTGCTGTCTACCAATTAGATATGAAGACAGCCAAGAGAACATCGGTTCTCCAATGCCTATAGCCTTCAGTTTTTTCAGTAACCTTCTGTGAGGCACTCTATCAAAGGCTTTTTGCATATCCAGGAACAGGATTACGACACTGTTTCCGTTGTCAATGGCAGCCGTTGTGTGGTTTAAAAAGTCAGTCTGGCATGTTGCGCAGGATCGACCTTGCATGAAGCCGTGTTGCGAATTGCTGATGATGTTAGCTTTGTTCAAGAATATAAATAGTTCATCTTTTACTATCCTTTCCATTATTCTAGATACGATGGGTGTGTGATTTATGGGACGAAAGTTTTTAACCTCATGGGCAGCGCCATTTTTATGTCGCGGGATAACAACAGAAGTTTGCCATTGATTAGGGTATACTCCGTTGTTAAAAGAGAGTGTAAAGAGGTTGAGCAAAAGCAGAAGGAAGTCACTACCACTGCGTTTTATTAAACATGGGGGTAGCCCATCAGGGCCTACGCACGTTGAGGAGTATAAGCGAGCGACTTGACTAGTGATTTTCGCCATACTGAATTCCACTGTGCATAGACCTTCATTATTTTGCGGCGTGATAAATGTTGGTGTATCTGATGATTCAGTGAGCATTGATTCGGCAAAATAAGCACTGAAAGCTTCGCAGATATCATCTGGTGCGTCGAAGTATGTTCCATCAGGCGTGGTGATAAAACTGAGATTGTCACTGCAACGCGAACCCCGGGCACGGAATAGTTTGGCTAGCTCAGCTGTTTTGCTAGGGCCATTCAGAGCTTTATACTCTTCTAGAATGAGAGTTTTGTCTCGTTGATGCCTCTGTTCTTCCACGAGCTTCGACTGCTGTAATAATAGCGCAAAGTCAGCAGTTAACTTGAATTTCTGACGAATCTTATCAAGCTTTCGCGCTGCCTTCAATGCCTTTCGATCGGATTTAGGTTTGGTTTGGTAAGCACATTTTAGTGGTATTGCTGAATCGATGCAGAAGCCGATTATACTATAAAACAGGTCCGTCGCATGTTGAGGGCATGAAGAGAGAAAGAATTTATCCCAATTCATCGAACGAACCAGGTCCTTGAATGAGTCCCAGTTGACAGAATTGAACAGACGATAATGCTTTGTTTTCTGTACATCGGCCATGCGTAGTCTTAGACAGCATTTGATTACGCGATGATCGCTCCCCGGAAATTCATCAAGAACGTTAACACTGATTGCAGGTATGCCCAATGAAAAAATGAGATCCAGCGTACTTTCACCTCTGGTAGGTCGAGAGACTTGTTGCTGCCAACCATTCATTTGGATACAGGAGATAAGATTGTGGTATTTCAAAGGAGCGGTTCCTATGGGCCATGAAATCGAAGGCAGATTGAAATCACCTCCAATAAGCTTATGTAAAAATGGTAGGCCAGCGGCGCATTCAAATGCAAGCGTCAAAAGTTCTAGGTCTTCTTGACTGCAGTTTGGCGCGCTGTATATACATCCCATAAGCAGCTGTTGCTGATTTACAGATATCGTCAGCCAGAGTGAATCCTGAACATTGTTCAACACTCGGTTATCGAATGTTGCTGCTGTGAGCGAGTTTTTTAGATAAATTACGCAGCCACCACCTCGACGACCAGGCCGATTCCTCATAAACTTGTTATATCCGAAAATAGTTAACTGAGTGTCAGACATGCCATCATGGCACCAAGATTCAGTTATAAATAATATATCAGGATTATTCACCAAAACAAACGAGCGTAGGGTGTGGATCTTAGAGTAAAGAGAGCGAATGTTTATCAAAAATACTGGGATAGATGTGAGATATGAGGAAGATTCTTTAGATTGTGTTATAAACACTGGAGTTTCAAGCCGTGTGCCTGGGCCCAGGTTAGAAATTGTTGAAAAAGTGCGCTTATTGCCAAAGGTGGAAAGTGATTTGGAGGTGGCCACAGCGGAGGGGGTTGAGACTGAGTATGGCCCTCTAGAAAATGGTTTGAGGGAAAAAGTTCATGATTACTGCAATAGCCTGTAGGAGCTGGAGAGTTAGGTTGTATCCTCTGCAACATGTCGCTAATAGGCTGTTGATTACGTAACGCATTGATAGGATTCAGTGGATTGCTGTTATTGCCATCTATGGGTAAAATCCGCTTGCTTGCGCTCGTTATACAAGGATTCACTATACGCGGTGGAGGCACACTGGTGTCAATCCATACACCAACATCAGCATAATCCATGTGGTTCGTTGATGGGTTTGGAACGTCATGAAACCCAATAACACCCTGCGTAAAGTGCAAAGATAGCGGCACGTCTTCCATAACTTTATGATCAATGGGTGTACGTCTATCCAAACAAAATGACGATATAGAGTCAGCCAATGATGCTTGCGATAAATCAAGGTCAACCGTCCTTTTACTATCAATCAATTTAACCGGATCCATCGAGATTCTCGATGAGGTTGGACACTGGCCAAAGCAGACTTTAGGCGGGACATGACAGTTCGAGGCTTGAGGTAGCGCCTTTGCATGCAACTGGGATTTAGCAGGTAATGCAGTTGTTATTCGCTCATTCCCAATGTTGTCACTTCGCACAGAGGAAAGAGTATTAGGAAAGCCTATATGACTGCCAGAACTGATTATCCAAGAGGAAGCACCATGTACATCACTAGTTTTGGGGATTGTAGTCATTTTGGGCTTGGTCGGCTTAACACGCTTAGCCGTGAAACTGTGGCCTAGTGGGAGTCCTTCAGTAACCAATTTTGCATCTGACGTTGACCTTAGCTTCGAAAGGCGAGAATTAGGTGTTCTACCGGACACATCATCTAATGTAATAGAGTGGCCCGCATATGCATGTGATTCCTTGTTAATTTCAGAAATCATTTGATCATCCAACGCTTCGTCCCTATTTGCAGCAAGCGGAGTATTATCCTCACATTTGTGCGGGCCACTAAGTGGAGCAATATCAACTGGGTGAGGGGCGCCATATGGCTGTTGGGTATTCTGTTTTACCTCAGACGTTCTCCTCCTTATCTCTCGTTGTAGCGGGGTTTTGTCCTCCATAATTTTCAGACTTTTGAAAGTCGTATTAAGCACAATGAGATTGCGCTTTAGAATAAATTGTTTAGCGATAAGTTCATTTTCAAACTGGAAAGTATGGGACAAGCGTAACGCATTACATTTTTTCGTAGTCTGATGCAGCTGGACCAACAAGATTGTATACCGCATGCAGTAAGAAGCAATTTCTGAACAGTTTTTAATGGTAATTTGTCTGGCACATTAAATACCACAGCATTGCGTGAACAGCGTACTCGATGGTGTACTTCGGTCGAAATGGAGTCTATCAGTACACTGCACTTCATGAGGTTCATTCTATCAACATTTGGGGGCGAATCAAATAAGACAGATAGACTCTGCAAGGTTTGGAATATCGATGTGAGCATGTCGACCTTTGATGCAAGTTCAGCGTATGCAGTTTCAGCTACCGATGGACATGTTTCAGGTGTCTTTCTCAGGTCAGCATGTAGTCCAAGGGAAATTCCTACAGTGCCTACACTGCTTCGGGTATTTCCTTTACTACTGCTTCCAGTCTTTGTGCAAAGTACTTTAGTTCGTTGTCTCAGATTTTGAACTAAAATGGAAGAATCCTGGCTCATAATACTTTTTTCCCTCATGGAGCGTGTCCTTACCGTAGACATGATAATGAAACCGAAGTAAGATACACTAAAGCAAAATCAGAGGAGCTTAGACAATGGGAGCCAACTTTTGATCCTTAACTGAAAATCCACGTCTAAATATGATGTTGGTGAAAAATGTCAACTCCCGGAAACTGTGCGATTTAATTAGGAACAAAAAGAACGCACCGCAGTGAACTATTTGAATCTCCGCCTCCGAGTTGCACACGCTGTTGCTTAGGCAACGCGATCTCTCCACCAAGTCCAAACGTGTTGTTGTTGTTTCACCTTTCCAACGACACACCGGTTAGCAGTCGGGACAGCACAGACAGGTCACAAGCGGTTGCAGGTGAATCCAGACAGGCTTCGGAACGAAGCACAGGTTATCGATCTGGTCAGAGCGCTTCTTTGTGGTGTGTGGCCGGTGGGTTGATTTGAAGTGGCAGCCTCAGTGACTGAGATACAATCGAAAGAGTAGCGGTAGATCCCTGATATTGCTGCCTGTATCTGCCTTACGCAGCTATGGATAAAAGCAGTCGTGTATTTGGAAATTGGGTATTGCCCACCCGAAAACACTGCACAACCACGACGCGTTTCGATGTAATTTTCATCTCATCAGGTGGAGACAGCAGGATTTGAACCCAGGACCATTGGAATAGCAGCCAACACTACTACCCCTTTGGCTACCGGGTCACGATGGGCAATGCTTTTTGTCACAACGGTAGATGACTAATTGGAGGGTCAAGTTTGGATTACACGTTGTGTGATTGGATTGCGACACGCAACCTCAATTTAATAGACTGTGATTCACATTGAAATGAACCGTAGTCACTGCGATCGCTGGGACCGTATTCAAAGTAGATGGAAATTGGGTATTGCCCACCCGAAAACACTGCACAACCACGACGCGTTTCGATGTAATTTTCATCTCATCAGGTGGAGACAGCAGGATTTGAACCCAGGACCATTGGAATAGCAGCCAACACTACTACCCCTTTGGCTACCGGGTCACGATGGGCAATGCTTTTTGTCACAACGGTAGATGACTAATTGGAGGGTCAAGTTTGGATTACACGTTGTGTGATTGGATTGCGACACGCAACCTCAATTTAATAGACTGTGATTCACATTGAAATGAACCGTAGTCACTGCGATCGCTGGTAACCATACTGATGGCATTTGCTTCCGTATTTCCATATCTGTCTCATTCTATTGTTGATACCCACACTTCTGACTAAACTTAAGACTGCCGTTTGGGTTCACATCCAAACGCTACCTAACCACTGACAGTCGTATTGGTTACTTATAATTCTACGTGCGATTTTCTAAAACTACAGGATTATGGCTGTTATTCTTTCATTCAATCCAAACCCATGCACGTGCGTAGGGTTATGGTTCATGAGGGTTATTGTTTCTCCACCCAGTTTGTGGTAGTCCATACACAAGTGTGAACAAAGGCCCGTTCGCAACAATGCAGTACTGTAACTCGAACCAGGAACATTTGGTATGTCAACTGATATCTCACGTTGAATGACTAAGTGGAACCCATTTAGAAACACTTATAAGCACCACACTTCAGTCTGACAGACTGATGGCATTTTCACTCGCGTAACACCATTAGCTGCTGACTCGATGTCTAAATGGGAAGCACCTAAAGTACAAATGCCGCTAACATCTGTTCGTGCCTCGATACATTCCCACTTGACAGATGGATCCAATTACATTTCTCCTCGTGTGACACCGTGACTTATTGCGGGTTGAAAAATGAGGTCAGTGTATCCCATCTCAAGTGTCCCTATACGCCGCATTTTACTGCTGCCGCCTTCAGGTAAACGCACTGAGATTCAGACAAGTCATCAAGGTTGATTCCGGAACAGCGACAACACGTTGTGACATACATATCGAAATGCTTGGGCATAGGTAGTATTCTAGACACTGATGAATTGGTCGAGATATGCTAGCGGTCAGAACGAATGACCAGGGGGAAATAAATAGTAACACATGACGGACTGCCTGGTGGTTCTACTTCCCTGTTGATTCTCGCTCACCTCGGACAAGAGACGATTATAACGGGCTCTGGTTTTACCTTACGACAAGGATAGCCTGCAGTGGACATAATCGCACTATTTCTCTGCTAACTTGAAAAGTTTCTTACTCCATCTACGTCATTTTCTTTGTCATCCATATTCCATATCCCACATGCAAGTCGCGTTTGGGTGCAGTTTCATTCTAGAATGATTAACTGCTGACTTGGTGCAATGTGATAGCTTTATTGCACCTGCCTAGAACGGATAAGCCACAGGTAACCTAACTATTTTAGGCTTAGTTAACTCGGTTGTATTTCGCGATGACTTCACATGTTGCCCATTACGATATTGTACTCATCATGACCTATGTTATGCTATTCTTGCTACCTTCTCAAGCGGAGTCTAGTATGGTTACATACCGAGGCAGTGAGCTACGGCATCTTCCTCTTCGTATTATTACTCGGCCGTGATACACATCACTATGTAAGCTCCATGGTATTACTCACCATAACCGTAGGTTGACCAGCTGCTCAATGGTAAGTAGTACGACGCTTAGAGAGCCGGTGCATCGTAGAATAATGATTCAGTCCATTCATGATCTCATTCGTAATTGACGTGCGCGCGGTGTCTCCGAGCGATTTGTGTGCTTGATACGGATAAATGCTAGGATGGCAAATCATTGTGTATGTTTCCAGTTCGATGGATACGTTTGAATCAAAAGCTTATTATCGCTTGGCCGCTTACAATACGCATAAAGTGTTAAGTTTGACATTTGGAACACAATGTTCAACGATTGTCCCTCGTGTGACCACATTGGATTATGCATTCGAAGAGAAATTTCCCTGGAAATTCTGTGTCAAGTGAACAATCCCGACAATTAACCGACTAGCGATTATCACGATGTCGCCATTTCATGTGCCACTCTGCGGGCTAGTGATGAGAGTGAGTATAGTTATAGTTCCAGTTTTCCCTCAGCTATACTGAATTTACCGGGGCTTATGAAAACACACGTAATAACCGAATGGAAGGCAGACGTGCAGAGACGCCCACCAGAAGTTGCATTGCACATGGCCAATCTTTTGGATGGACTAAGTAAAAGGTTGAACCTAACGGGAATGGTACGTCAGGATGTTAGTTTATTACATCGGAAATGAATCGGCGCACAGCGACTATAGTTTAATGAGCACCGAATGGATGCACCCGAAACGTACGATATAGATCGTTAGCAAATAGCTTATGGCCACAGTAGAGTACAGGTCGGTAGGTACAAACGGTTGAGTACTTGGACATTTATACAATAAATGCGAACACTGTTTGGAAAGTCGCATGTTTGACAGTGGGCATCGGGAGAGAGTTGATGTCACCTGTCAATACCAAAGGTTGCGCACCAATCGTTATTTTAGTAGGTGCACAAACCTCGGGCAGCACGTGACCGAACCGGTCGGAGGCACAGAGAGCAAGAAATGGAAAATGCATCGCATTCGCATGCTATGTGATCTCCCCCACCAGCTACTCAAACCAGACTGTACATGTAGAGTGCAACACCTAAGTGCACACTATTTCACTGTACCAGTAGTTTAGTCATCATTCTACCTAGCAGTTGCTTCACTATTGCTACATCGGGTTCCTTCAAATATGCATACCCAACATTTAAGGCTGTCACGTGTAAATGTTGAAGAAAACGTCAACCGTTCGTGTTGGGTAGTTATTCCCATGCCTGCGAAAGTGGTTGTTAGCCTGACCTTCAAATGAAATCCAAGTACACGTTTGTCGAACCATTGATGATGATGTCTAATGTGTCTCCCTCCAGATTGTGACAGCTCACACTTAAGTATGGATAAACGCATGTGCATATATGTTGTATTCGAACTGCCATTGGACACGGATGACGCCAATCTATGTAAATATGTATACCGAATGAAATCGAGGAGGATAATCATACCGCTTTTCTACGGCTAACTTAGTGCAGGGAAACGGTGCTCGAGCAAACCAAAAACACCATTACCACAACATGAAGGTGAGTTTATGGGAAGCTCATGTTGATTTCAGGTGTTGCGAATCCAAGGCAAATTTTGATCAATGCGAATTCCGTGGACTATTATAAAGCGTGGTTGCTCAGGTGCAGGAGAAGGCACTATTGTATGCGGAATAGACGCACCATGAGTATGTTCTCATTCCGTTTACTAATCCAGGCCAATAAGGCGGCGTATGTGGTGCGTTTGCTAGCGTGCTGAGTAATCTTGCATTTCAGAAGTAGATGTTATTTGAGCTCCCCGGTGTGGATGCGATTGATGTGCATGTTGACAAGGTGCCTACCTGTCTATTACCCACTACTTCGTCCATACTGGCTCCAGGAGACAGTTGGTCGTTGCTGGAGGGGGAAGGAGTGCACCGTCCTCGTGACGGTGCTAGGCTCAAACAGTGGTTCAAACCTGTGTGCAACGGGCTACGGTCCAGCCACCGCCATGTGTATGTCTGCTGTGCATGATTTCCCAATTAGGCAGGAATGCTTCCGTTCTGCTCGTTGAAGGAGTGTGGGCCGGCTCCGTTTATGAAACGTGGCTCCCATTCACATGCCTCCCGGTCTTATTCCTTCGGGTTTGCACCGGATATGGGGCGTGTGTGTGGAAATGTGGGTGGTGCAGCGCAAGTCACCCATGGCCCTCTGTAGGCGCAGGCGTCCTGTGACTGTCCCCATGGACGTCACAGTGACAGGCAAATCCGCCAAATCATATATATATATATATATATATATATATATATATATATATATGATTTGGTGGCGTCCGTATCCGGATTTGCCTGTCACTGTGACGTCCATGGGGACAGTCACAGGACGCCTGCGCCTACAAAGGGGACCATGGGTGGCTTGCGCTGCACCACCCACACACCCATATCCGGTGTAAACCCGAAGGAATAAGACCGGGAGGCATGCGGACAGGAGCCACGTTTCATCAACGGAGCCGGCCCACACTCCTTCACAGACAAACACAAGCACGCTGTATTTGGGGAATCAAGTGCACACAAGGCGGTGGCTGGACCGTAGTCCGCTCCACACTGAGTGCATGGAACCACTCTTCGAGCCTAGCACGACCACAATGATCGTGCACCCCGTCCCCTCCAGCAACGACCAACTGTCTCCTGGAGCCAGTATGGACGAAGTAGTGGGTAATAGACAGGTAGGCACCTTGTCAACATGCACATCAACCGCATCCACACCGGGGAGCTCAAATAACATCTACTTCTGAAATGCAAGATTACTCAGCACGCTAGCAAACGCACCACATACGCCGCCTTATTGGCCTGGATTAGTAAACGGAATGAGAACATACTCATGGTGCGTCTATTCCGCATACAATAGTGCCTTCTCCTGCACCTGAGCAACCACGCTTTATAATAGTCCACGGAATTCGCATTGATCAAAATTTGCCTTGGATTCGCAACACCTGAAATCAACATGAGCTTCCCATAAACTCACCTTCATGTTGTGGTAATGGTGTTTTCGGTTTGCTCGAATGTAGTTTTACTGCACTAAGTTAACCGTACAAAAGCGGTATGACGGTCCTCGTGGAATTCATTCGGTATACACATATATACATAGATTGGTGTCATCTGTATCCAATGGCAGTTCGAATGCGACATATGCACTTGTGTTTCCACGGACTTCATTATTAACTGTCCCAAACTGGACAGAGACACATTAGTCCGCATGAACAAGCATGTATGAACAAACAGTATGGGTTTCATTTGGAGGTCAGGCTAAGAGTTACTTGCACAGGCATGAGATTAAGTACCCAATACGTACTGTTGATGTTCGCCTCTTACGGCTTATTTGGCACGACAACTACCATAGTACTACAACAACTAAGTCCCACTGGCCACTGTCAAACTTGCGGTTTTCCAAACAATATTCGCACTGTGTTGCAAATATCCAAGATGCAGCATGGTTGTCATCCAAGTACTCATCCGTTTATACATACCGTTGTGTATCCTGTTGTGGCTATAAACTACTTGGTTACGATATACTTTAGTACGCCTGGGGTGCAGCTATTCGGTGCTCGTAAAGTGAACAATTTTTCCCTATGCGCTGATTCCTTTCCGATGTAATTTACTAGGACACTTACGTGCCATTTCAGTTGGCATTACCTTTTTCTTAGTCTACCCAGAAGATTGACCCCGTCTAAGACAACTTCTAGTAGGTGCCTCTTAGACAGATGCAATAATGCTACTGCGTTGCACCAAGTCCCTACTTCATCATTCCACATAGCAATTGCACCCAAGCTATACTTACGTTAGCAACAGAATAAGGATGACACACAAGGATGACAGACCGTGTGAGTAGGCAACTATGAAGGTTTGTAGGGAAACGGTGCGCTGAAGTCAACTTATTTTCATAAGCTCAGCTAAGATAAGGTTGTCAGATGAAGAACTGGAATTATTGCTCTAATCATTCTAACAGAGTTAATGTGAAACCTAGCATAACACATCAACAGCAGCATGTTATTCGCTAGTCAATTACTTGCCGGGACTGTTCACTTTCCACGGATGTTCCAGAGCGACTGATATTTGAATGCATGATCCAACTTGAACATGTCTATCGCATTGTCAATTTGCCACCAAATCGAGGAAGCATTGCTTTTCCATACTCTATTAGGTAAAGAGTTCCTAGGCTATGGTAATGGTAAGGTACGGTAAAATAAGGTAACATGTTATAAGTAACTAAGTCAGTGTAGCCCAACTGCGATAAAGAAGCATGGTGTATGCAACATCAAACCTCAGCATAGGGGCATTCGTATAGAGGCATCTGTGTTCGGATTACCAGTATGGCAAATATAGTACGCGCCTGTGTCTTTGCAGAAACTAACTATGCGTGGTTGTCATTGCACTGCAACATTTGGTGAATTAGTACATTATCAGTGCAAAAGTCCTCCCCGTCCGATTCCATTCTGACTCACCTCGCTCCATCACGTTTGGCCGGTTTAACGTGTACCGTCCTTTCTCAGTTGCTTACCACCAAGTGTCACATGTCAGTCCGTGATGCTCGATCTAACAATCCACCTGTTCGGCATAACCCCATCGTGGCCGCGTTGATGACTGGCCAGACCAGCTGGGCTAAAACACACACGGCCACATGCACTACAGCTCCATGTTGGAGTAGCCGGAGGATTGATGTTTGCGTGCAGCACGTTTAATTTCTCGATGCACCATCTGCCTTTCTTGCGATTGGACAACGGTGCAGGCGATGAGATCACGCCAGGTGCGGCGATTTGTTGCCAACTCCTCCCAAATATTTAGGTCAATACTTAATCTGGACAAACTAACCTTGATATTATCTTGGTAACGCAACTTGGGTTTGCCAACATTCCGGCCACCTGCGATCAGTTGCCCGTACAGCAATTGCTTCGGGATTCTCGTTGCATCCATACGGCGCACATGTCCAAGCCACCGGAAATGTCGCAGCAGTAGCATGTAGTCTATGGTGTACACTTCGCTCCGGCGGATCACATCAGTGTCTGGCACATTGTCCCACCATTGTATGTGCAGAATCCGGCGAAGGCACTGTTGATGGAATCGTTCCAAAAACCGGAAAGCCTTTCTGTACAGTGTCCAAGTTTCCGATCCATAGATAAGGACTGAGAGAACCATTGATTTGTACACCATCACCTTGGTTCTAACAGTGAGATGATGGTTCTTCCCCTGCAACTATCCAACGGGACTCATAAAGCAACGCTCCTTAACCCGTATAAATTCATTGTTCATTGTTCATGTGCAACTTTGATCCCATAAGGCAATCAAAGCCTCCCTGTCTGATAAATAGATAAGGAACAAAAATCAAACCATGGAGATAAGCGAATGACAGGTAGAGTCTTCACAGCACCATCATTATGACGCACTGGTTGATGGTGAGTAACAGATATATATATATATATATATATATATATATATATATATATATATATATATATATCGGAGCGGCAGACAAATGCGGAAAGAAATACAGTGATCTTTGGCGCATGGAAATGAAACCGACACATACGTCTTCCTTAGTAGGCACAAAACCATCGTACGAATGCGCTGCTGACTACAACATAATCGTTGTGGTATTTGGAATGACACCACATGGTTTCAGTGGTTTTCGAATACGTTTGTGGAACGCTTTTAATGCGCATAGGATAGAATTAACAATTAATTCCTCCCTGTCATATCGAAGTATGGTACCATCTTGAGGGAACACTGTAAGATTGTCAGACGTGGTTCATGTATCGAAGTGCATGCGGTCTCCCGAAGGGTTGACCAGGCAGCTTTTGGAAGAAAACGGTAGATCAAATGAACCTCAAATTAATCATGGTTCATATTGTTTGCGTACCTTCAAACAAGAGCTCGTGGTTCGGTTCCATAGCCAGTTCTCCGCGCATCCACGGAATGCGCTTAACTCTGTTGTCCGCATTTTACATTGATTGATTTATTCCCACTATGAGCAATGAACAATGATTTATCACGAGATAAAAGCAAGTGCTTGACACATCCCGTAGGATGGTTGGGGTGAATACGATGAAATCAAAGTATATGTGCGTCATCTACTGAACGTCTGCCGGGATGAATACTTTGATAAATAACATAGAAATTAAAAAGTCGAGCGTAAACCTTCAGAAATACACTAGGGTGCGGTAGTCGTTGATATCAGACGTGAGAAAACTAAAATATGGTCGCTCACTTGGTTCCAGTTGAAACAGAAGTCCTGTAGAAAACTATGCTTGGCGTAATTCACAATAGAGGACTTTAGGTAACAAAGTGCTGGGAGCTAAGAGCAACATCTAATCGTTTTTTGAAAATGTCCAGGTAGGGGAGGATACAACCGAGTCTGGGAGTGCGTTCCAGGGTTGGCCAATACCCATAACACTACACTCAACTCCATCCTGTCTCGACCTGATGTCAACGACCTACGAACCACGAGCGCCTGGCAACAAGCGATCACTGCGTGCTCATACCTGATATGGAATTACCTTTGCTGTATTCATGTCCGCTATAACCAGCATACAACTACTGGAAAACGGACTTCCACGGTCTAGCTCGAACCGCTAGCCAACTCGATTGGTCTCTGTCACAAGCTGCATCTGTGGAAGACTATTTATAGAACTAAGATTGACATCCTTGTGTTGCCAATTTATGCCATCGAAATGTTTGAAGTTTGGACCGATTAAGTCTCCCTAGTTTGACAAGGATTGTGGAAATCTGGCTCGGAGGCGGCTCAGACGTGGGACAGATTCCTCCTCTCTGGCTCTGCTAATGCCTACGAAGGGTATAAATGTCAGCAGAACATCTGCAATAGTGAAAATAGAAACAAGCGTTGCCATTTCAAACAGCAACTCGCTATCCCCGCAAAGACCGCCCTAAAGGGAATCTTTACTTAACTGAAGCGACACCTGAAGCTGACAGGTGATGTGCCAGTGCTTGATGCCCGAACAAATAGCCCCTAAACTCCAGCAATGAGCACGCGTCCGCGATGCCGGTGCACTTCGCTTCTATATTTGCAAATGACCGGGTGTCTGTTCCGTTCGACGTGTACCGCGATTACCGCAATCGAAAGTCCGGTTTTCGTCGTTGAAGGAGTATGTCAAATACTCGCCAGCCTTGAAGGCACCAAACATGTCGCACCTGATGGCCATCACCCATGGATTCGCAAGTCACTTTCGGCCATCATCTCCAGTCGTGACAGACCTTTGCAACAGATGGCTATCCAATGATTCGTTGCCGATTGATTGAAAATGTTCGGTGATGAAGTCTATTCCGAAATGCGGCGATCCTAGCAAAGTAGACAACTACAGGTCAATTTTCTGGTGCCTTTTTTGATAAAGGTTGCAGAGAAAATCGTACAAAGGGATTGTTGCAGTTGCTATAGGCAAAATTGGTTCTAAAGCCGCAAAACACGGTTTTATGCAAGGTCGACCATGCATTACAAACTTGTTTGTGTGAAGACATGACTGCTTGAAGGCAATAAGCAAGGGGAAGTCTGTCGACGTGATATTCATCAGTTTCAGTAAAGTGCTCGACAAAGTGCGCCATGAGGTCACGTTTCACAAACTCAAGATGTGCTGTGTCGGTGCCTCACTGCAACAGTGGATCTGCGACACTCTTATTGGACGAAAGTGGAGG
Source organism: Dicrocoelium dendriticum (assembly GCA_944474145.2). Lineage (NCBI taxonomy): Eukaryota > Metazoa > Platyhelminthes > Trematoda > Plagiorchiida > Dicrocoeliidae > Dicrocoelium > Dicrocoelium dendriticum. The sequence goes on from CALYDF020003251.1 coordinate 14,956, forward strand.
GTACAGGTCAACGACCACCTAATTGACCGGTATCCCTCTACATTTGGCATACCTCAAGGCACTGCGCTGGGGCCCACTCTGTTTTTTATCCACATCGACAATTTAACAAAGTTTCTCCGGTCCCCGTATGCCTTGTCTGCGGAGTACATGAAGAGTTGGAGAGAAGTTGACGCCTCCAACAACTATGGTGTACTTCAGCAATACCTCAACCGTCTATCCACATGGTCTGCAGTACTTCATCTCCCGGTCAAGCCAGGCAAGTCTGTGGTTATGAGCCTGGGGAAGGGTAGAAATTTTTATAATGTTTTTCATAACATTTCATAACAGCTATACATATTGCACTTCAACTTGCACTAAAATACAGTATACAGTATTCTTCTTAGATGAAATCAACATATTGCGAGCGATTAGGGAACCCGAAGACGACGAAGAGATCTAAGGCGACCTAAACGCGATTACGAAGTGACCACTTCCGAGTATTCTGCCATTCAATGTAGACAAATGTGGCGCTGTTCAATTATGACAAAGGCATAACTACGTGTACTTGCTTAGGTTACACATATTTTAGACATCCTCACTAAAAAGCGACATTGATGTGCTCATCCAAGGTGAGAATAATTGTACAAAAGTCTTAGGCAGTTGCGATAAATGACAACCAGCACGCATGCCTGCTGCGAAGGACATTCGGGAGACCCGCCCATCAAGTTTACCAGGGATGCACAACTACCTGCACCCACACGTTGAATACGCTATATAAGCTTTGCAAACATGGTTGAAGAGTGACCTAGAGGCGCTAGAGGAACCACAATACACAGCAACAGATAATGTCAAAGGCCTACACAATCACTCTTATCAGCAAAGGCTGAAACTGCCAAGAGCTTTCAGTAGAGGCTGCTGAACGCGGCGACGCGATCGCGCATTAGTACACCAAATATTGACTGATCCCAACGACCTTTGCTTGCATTTGCTAAAATAGCGACAACACCCAGCTCAGAGTTAACTGTTGTAATTGGGTGAAAAACAGCCCCCTGGAATGCAGATGGAATGTTTTCTCGAGTATGCTAACGCTGGAACTCTCTTCCAAACTCAAGTGTGTCTTCCCCCACCGTGGAAATAAGAAAAACGGATGGATGTTGCTCTTGGCCCCCATCACTATGTTACCTAGGCTGTGCTACTATGGAATATATTAATCATGCCTAAAACAAGATTTATATGTCGCATTGACCTAAGAAGTGGTGGCTGAGGCAATACTCCTTTTCTCCATTACCACAGAGAGTAGATCAGCTAGAGCGACCGCGAATGAGGACGATATCCGTTCGAGCTGATGAAACATCAAATATAGAGTGGAGGAAACTAAATGTGAACTTACCTTCGATATGCAGCGCGTCATTGGGATGTAAACGAAGCATGGGCTATTCTCCCGCGGACATTGTCATTACTTTTCAAACAAAATGCACTGGGATACTAAGTTACATTCCTAGTTATATACCTGACCACGATTGGTCATTGTGGATAAAGACACCTTTCACGATGTGCTGTCCAAGCAAGTACTTCCGGACCGCAGAAGCAACAGAGACACATACGACTGTAGTGTACGAATTATGCCCGGCCGAAATCATGCGCAAGCAGGCAACCGCGTATTATCTGTGCGCAGCACGGAGCGTTGCCAAACTAGATGCAGCTGACAAATAGCGCAGGAATATAAGACAAGATGAACTCACTCAAAGCTCTGTATTTCTCGGTGTAACACTGGCCGAAAAACTGACTAAGATTATCGTGATTTCTCTGTTCCTAATGTGTAAATATCCCAGGTGTAGACACCAGAACAAGAGTCAGCGAACAAACTCGTTTTCGGTGGATCTCGTCAGGCCAATAAACCACAACTGCTACGAATATAATGAGTTAAATCATCCGACGGGAGTAAACTTCAATGGGTAAATTTAATAGGTCTAGATCATCTAAATGACGTAGACGTGATCGTTTCACAAAGAGTAAATGAATTGTCAGTTTCATGGTCCTCAGCATATGTTACTGTTATATAGGACCAGGGAAGAGATATAATGTAAACGAATGGTTTTGTGCACTAGCGCAAGTTAGAGCATTGTTCCAAACGTTTAGCTTGACACATCTCTGAAATCGCGTGCTGTGTTTCAAGGTAGCGAGGCTAGAAATCCTGTTTTGGCCTTGTTGACACTCTCATTGGTAATGGGACGTTAGCCAATGGGACACCGTTTGGAACCCCCAGCATAGGCAACAGACAGTCCAGTGAAAGTGGTCGAGCATCACCTTCCGTTCCATTTGATGCCTAACCAGTGCGGACAGACATACTAACCAGCACATAATTGGTGACCCCTAGCGGCTACCTAAGGGTGGCTTATTCAGCGGGTTAACCATGGTGGCGCAGACAAGCAATCTTCTAACTGGTATTCCGCAGATCAGCAATGGCTTCTATGCGGTTAGACAATTGTGTGCGATTGTTATTGCGACGATCGTGGGGGACATTGTTCCCATTGAAGTTGGTGGACCAACCTGAAGCTGAACAATGAAAGTTCTATGTTTGCTTACTTCTATCACAGTTGATGACTAAACACAAAGAGGATTCCAAGTGTGGCGTTGACACGACTTTAGGGAGTGTTCGTTTGTTTCCATATCCATGAGCGACTTTGTTAATCAGTTATCGCTTCAGTGTCTCCATGTATGGCGTTATTTAACGGGCATAGGAACGTACGTATCAATAGGATAATTAGGCTTTACTTCCATGTGGTCGCCCATACGTGTTGAGACGCTTTGACATGTGGCTCTCCGATTGGCACCATTAGAAGCACAGACAATGCAGATGGAACCTCTCTATAACCTAAATGGACTGGAATGCTATCCTCATGAAATCGGCATTACTCAACAACGAAACAACTAAAAGGGCTACAATGACTACGGTATGTAAACATGCCACATCGTCCTGCTGGCTAAAACGCAAGGCTGATAAATAGTGGCGACGCATGCATTTTACTCTGGTGATTCCGGTGAGTACTTGGAAACGTCAAACACTGTTGTCTCACCCACTGGCGTTCCTACAATATATTTGCCATAAATTACCACGGCAACCGCGCCCACTAATTCTGCTATGGACCATTGTTTCAGGTAGTCTTAGAAGCAGTCATGTGTGCACGCCGTGACGCGGGTTTTTATCGATTTGGTAACTACACGGAAACATGTTGATACTGGAAACTGTGTAATTCCGAAGACACTGTTGAGATAAATTGCTTCGAGCTCTGTGCTTACTATGCCTATGCAATGCTCGTTGGCAGATCGTAACAGGACCGTAGCGTCACCTGGTATTCCAAGCTTATCAATCAATTGGAGGTAAAGTGTAAGTATCATGTTCAAATGCAGTATTGACATGAATCTTCCGAGCTTAACATAATGGTAGGTCCATTTGTCCTGAAGTGGTAACTGATTAACGAATTGGCCCACAGCTGTGGAGACGAATGAACACTCACCAAAGTCGTGCCACCACCACACTAGGAACCCTCCTCTTTGGAACAATGGCTACAGATCCACTGATGTTCTTACATACACAGCGAACTTGACCTCAGTATACAATGCGCCGACTACAGCAGCAATACGTAGCTACGCTATTCACATGAGTCTACGGCCAACTGAAAAAGCACAGCACTAGAACTCTCTAGCTGTCAACGTTTTAAAATTTATACTTGCACGGAAGTGCTAGCTTTACCTCCTCCATACGAGTTACTGCATTGTTTCTGATTACCTCACAGTGACTTAAAAATCACACGCGTATCCTAAACGAGGCCACACACCTATGGATTCTCCAAATTATTCGCAGTGGCACGATTACGCTATGCAATCCGTATCACGTGTGGCCAGGCAGACAAATGAACAAGGAAGGCAATCGCGCAGTCAAACCGTGTGCCTTCAAAACTTCTCTCCCAATAGCCTAGAAAGGTTGCAGCCACAACACAATCAACCAAGCCGCTTCTTAGCACTACTCGATTGGATGTCATCTCGCTCGCGTGGTAGTGAAACCTCCTTACGTCAGATTGGCAGCATGACCAACCACACATGTCAAATGGGTTTCCATTACAAACGCTGCTGCATATTGCTCACTAAGTACGCAGGCCTTGTCATAGTCCTTAAGCGCATGAGTACCGTCATCACGCATCAATACTGGAATTGACATGTTCGAACTGCAGCGCCTTTGAACAAAAGCGCCATATTCGATAAAAACCTGTCACGGCTTGCACACATGACTGCTTCTAAGACTAGCTGAAACCATGGTCCATAGCAGGAATAGTGGGCGTGGTTGCCCTTGTAATCGATTGCAAACTCATTGTAGGAATGCCCGTGGGTGAGACAACAGCGTTCGTCCCAAGTACTCACCTGAAGTACCAGAGTAAAATGCGTGCGTCGCCACTAATCTTCAGCCTTGCGTTTTTACTAGCAAGACGATGTGGCATGTATACATACCTAGTCATTGTGGCCCTTTTAGTTGTTTCTTTGTTGAGTAATGCCGATTTCATGAGGATAGCATTCCAGTCCATTTAGGCCATAGAGAGGTTCCATCTGCATTGTCTGTGCTTTTAATGGTGCTGCGGAATACCAGTTAGAAGATTGCTTGTCTACGCCACCATGGTTAACCCGCTGAATAAGCCACCACCAGGTAGCCGCTAGGGTTCACGAATTATAGACCGCTTTATGTGCTGGTTAGTATGTCTGTCATGGCTTAAGCTTCGGATTATATGGTAGCTACGGTCTCCACCTTAGGCAGGCACCACCAATTCCCCATTGGACGGTTTCAGTTTGGAAGCAAATCATTGACGTTTCCATCAGATAGGCAACAAAATGGAACAGATGGTGGCGTTCGACCACTTTCACTGGGCTGTCTGTGACTTATCCTTTGGGCTTCCAACCGATGTCCCATGATCAATGAAAGTGCCAACTGCGCCGAATCAGTGCCCTTTGCCTCACTACCTTGAATGCACTGCACGCGATTTCGAAAATGTGCCGAGATAAACGCTTGGGATATTGCGCTAACATGCGTGTAAAATGGTCTAGATTTGCCAAGAAAGTGCTTCTCACTGATTTTATTCCACCTGCACTCAGCCAACTCGGGGAATGCTCACGAATTTTCTTAGATAATCGCCTGGTTGTTTTCGATAAAACTTGCTCGAAATGAACAAGTAGAGGACTATACGCAGGAACAAGTATTTGAGCGAGGAAGTCCGTCCTCTGAATCCCTACGATTGATATTAATGTAAGTCTTAGCTGTAGGCTTCCTGCGTAGTTGGTACTGCTTATGGTGTTGGATAGACTTCTGGACATCGCCTGCGTTATTTCACCCCTTTGAACTGAAATGACAGATAAACCAATTTCTTCTCAACGGAATCAGATTTAGCCCCCCATTCTCGGCGCTCCATATTTCTCCGATCAAACTTTTGGGGAGACTCGTTTCTCTCAAAAAGGCCAGCTAAGAAATGCAGCTCCCCCGAAAGCGTGTCCTCAGTACATATCCTTCAGTTCGGTTAAAAATCGAATCAATTTCCGATTTTGGCTTACTGGGACAATGCTGGCCAAATGTATGTACTGTCCATTACACGTAGCTCTTCTGTGCATCCTGCTTCGGATCGACCAATCTGATCAAATGTTAATTTGGACCTCTGGGAAATACATCATACTATGAAGTTCAGATTCCATTGTAAATTTAGCTTTATCGCGCGCCTCCATTGTACTCACCCCTAAGCGATCATCTAGCCGGATATGGCAGGCTTCATTCTTTGTCTCGTCGCGATATGCCAGTGGCCACTGACAGAACAGCATCCGTAAAACACCGCCAGAAAAAATATATGTGACGCGAATGATTGCAATTGAAATGCAGTACAACGATGGTTTAATGGAATTAATAGTTAAGATTTGGAGGAGACCGCTGAACAAATGTGGCTCATAACCTTTACAATGAACAATCAAGTAAAGTAACATTTGGATGGCGGGACAATAAACGGTTGTCGAATTTGACGTGCGAGCGAGTAACAACAGAAAATCTCCATCTAATCAGGACCCAACAAAGCGTCCCCCACTGGTTTGGAATCACTGGGCTGCAGTAAGAAAAGAGATCTCTGTATTGGAATGAGCAAAAGAAATATGCACATTAGAGTAATATCTACGGACTCCCTGTTGCACCAATAACGCCTAACCATATGCTAAGAACAAATATAGCCCGTCTTGAAAGTGGCAATGTAACCAATTCCTACCACACTGTTACGCTCCATCAACCGGTCTTATGTTGTTGCCAACTATTTAACACCTCTTACTATAGGCACAGATACATTCACCTGCAAATTTCTACGTGCGCTGAAGTGATGTTGGGCACAGTGCCGGGAACGGGTAGGATCAACCGCAATGTACTCAATGTGACTATCACCACAGAACCATTAATGCTCACGACCATACTTTATGGAAAGTATGCTATAAACGAAGCACTTACAGACGACGGTGTGTTCAACACGTTGTACACACACTTGATTGTCCTGTTCTTCTTCGGCACGGTGGACCACTGCAGAAGGAACAGCGATGAGGTTTAGCGTAGGTAATTCAAACGGACACACCTTTTCCTTATAGGGTTCCCAAAATGATTTCGGAAGCACTGCTGATTGTATCGCGATCGTTTCGTTGGCTGCAGTGGTATCGCCTGACTTCAGTGGTTTCCGAATAACTTTGAGAAAGGCTTATTGCACAATAGTGAAGAATTACCAATCATTTCTTTCCTGTTATGTCCACTAATGGTCCCATCTGGCGGAAAGACTGAAAGATTAGTAGACGAGGTCTCTATATCGAAGTGCATCCAATCTTCCGAAGGGTTGGTTAGGCAGAGGTTGGATGAAAACGGTACATCGAATGAACCTCAAAAGTAGACATATGATAGATTAATTGAGTACCTTCAAACACGAGCTCGTGGTTCGGTTCCATAGCCAGTTCTCCACGCACCCAAGGAATGCACTTTACTCTGCGTGTCAGAATTTCACGTTGATCGTTGTGTTCCCACTAGAAACATAGAGTGATGACGAATGAAGAAATTGCAGTGTGCACGTACAAGCTGATGTAAATTTTCCTCTTCCTCTCTCTGTGCTAGCATGATGTGAACTATTAGCTCGTGTTTGTGGTTTTCCGGATGGTAAAAATCGAATGGCAATAAAAATACTACGCGCGATGATTTTACAAAATCAGCTCACTTTCAGGACTTCTCGCTTGTCGTGCACAGACACTACCATAACGAGGCTTGAAGTAATATAATGCAGGTGCAGTGGACTCTAGCTTGTAGTGCAGTTTAGATGTTCCTGTGTTTCTCAGTGTCACAGTTGCGGTGACGCCGCCTGTAGGCTGAGGAACTGCAAAAAAATTTGTACGATGATCAGGTCACAGAAAGCACAGATGTGTAAACAGTGATATGAATTACGAACACCAGGAAAACCAAAGCGAACTTCAAGTGGAATTCAGTTCGCATAACGAGGGACCTCAAGCCAACTGTTAAAGCGGTCCACGAAAATGTCGTACACGTTTGTTCTCGAAGGATTCGTAAGTCGCATATGGACAAAAGACCTATTTGGCTGTCCATTAGCATGTATCATAATCGACTTCAGTGACCACGATCACAATGCACAAATTTGGGCAAAGCAAAATCGAGCCACATGATCATTCCGAGACAATGTGTTTGCTGCGTTGTTTTTGCCGCGGCCGACAATGATGTCACTACTATTATAGGTGGGTGTGGCCTCCTATTTCAACAATCTAAAGCCCACACATATGCTGCGAATACCATGCTTACATACTGATCTCTATAGATATCTGTATGCAAGTCTTGTATTGAACAGTGGACAACGAACAATGATTCATCACGGGTAACAGCAGGTGTTTGAAAAGTCACCTACGGTGGCTATAGTGAGAAAAAGCAGACCAAGGGCTAAGCGCACCGTTAGTCTAAGCGGCTACCTATTTAACTGCACCGTTGTAAAACAGTAGTTTGAAATGAGAAATGAATGTGCATACAAAAATCCATCTGGGAAGTGGTTCTAATTCACGTAAAGTGTGAGAATAATAATGAAATGACAACGCTTACTCGTGTGCAGATTTCTAGTCTCGACAAAATAAGTAAGACCAATAGAAGCGCTTGACAAAATATGTGCTGAAAGTGCAAATGCGCACGTTGATTTATAGTGCTAAGTTGACGCAATAAAATTATTGCATAATAGGAGTGTACGAGCTCATCGTCCGGACTTTGCTTGTAAACCTTCAGTGTGGGGAAGAAAGCAATGTAAGTGGGGAGGGCCCTCCGTGTTTGGTACACGTGAACTGTAAAGAAATTCCGGCGACAATCCAACCGGCTATGCTCTGTGGTCAGCCCTAGCTGGTGACCACTGAGATTATTATCGTGATTCAGCTTTAGAACTTGACTAAAGGCGTGCTTTGTGTTCCTTAGTATCAATATGTCATTCAAATCTCCCCACCGGCGTTAATATTGTCCACTGTACATCCCAAGGGTTTTCAACCTCAGTTGGTAAGCGAGATGTAACAGACCATCTAGGTTATGAGTCGCCCTTCGTTGTGGCAGTTCAAATGCGGTGTGATCTTGCTTGCGCCAGGGCTGCCAGTTGTGAAGAACGCATTCTCAATAGAGCCTAATTCAGGCATTGCGTATCTGAAAAAAGTATAGAATGGTTAAAATGGCCGTAACCTCTCCGCAAAATACAAGGTTGTTTGACTTCCTTGAACACCTTCTCGGCCCGACATGCACAGCCGACTTCCTCATGTACTCTTACACCTAGATGGACTTTGGTAGTAACAAGCTGCTAAGTTTAATCCTCCAACCTGTACTCCCAAGTGGATTGACGGCGTATGCGCAAGGTCGTACACTCGGTGGCGTTGGAATTGAAGCAGGTATTGAGTCGTCTATTCGTATAACTTATCCAGGTCGTCCTGCAGCTCTACGTGGTCACTCGTTATCTTGTTGGCCATCCGTATCTTGAGACCATCATTGTCAATAAAAGTGATGACTGTTTCACCCCGTGATATCATCGAGAACAAAGCCATTGGTTTAATGAACCGAATCTCATGCCATTAAAACGAAGCCTTGGCGTGGGAAAAAGTGGCAATTCATCGCATAGGACATATCGGAACGAATCACTTGGGAAATATATGCTAGAAATAGTAGTAGGAATTTTGTGATGTGCAGCACAAATTACAATATTCACCTACCAGTTAGAATGCAATGTGGTTCCCGCTGGCATTACTAATAAGCCGACCCATATCTTAATACAGGAGAAAATCGCCATTGGTGAAATACCCATTGAACTCCCAACAATATTTCATGCATTGCCTTAATTTCGTTTAATTACATACTTCATGACAGGTCGACTCAGTCTAAGGATCTTGGTTACCAGCACCCAAATAACACCCTTATCGACTTGCTATGTGCTCATTGACAGTGTTCCTTTTCACTTGTTGACTCTTCTGGCTAGCTAAATAGCTTCAAGCTGCGTCGGATCAAATTTTCCGGACAACTTGCAAGCGACCTGCTCTGAAGACTGCTATGCGCGTGTTTTCCTAACCAGCATACACACCCGACAGGTTCTTTAGTCAAACTACTCAGACTGGAACTGTCTTCAATGCTGTTCTCTCCCAAATGGCACAATATCATCCAGTCAAGTGAGGACCATTCCATGTCGAACATGGCCGTTTACTAGATGCGGAAAATCGCTGTCACAGCCGCAGTAAGGAATGTTAAAGACAATGTTTAACTTTTCTGTTGTGTCGCCGCTGACGCCTTCACCCCACAACCGCAAGAAGTCCACAGACGAGCCAGAAGGAGACTTGTATACATGAAATCACAGTTGCTTATATAGTTTGAAGGCAAACTGAAGGGAAGCTACTAAAGTACACTTGAGCCAACCAACAGAAAGAAAAACGTCAAATGCAACGGCGAATAAGTAACCGTGTACTCAAGAGAGAATCGCATATGTCCTTAAAAATAGCATCACTGGACTCCAAGCGTAAAGCGAACGTCCATTTACAGGGACGGGCACTGGCCAATCAGAATGACGAAATGAAACGTTTAAACAAAGGTCACGAAACAAACAAGAATAAGGAATGCAGACCCAAAAGTTGAAAACTAGTACAATGATTGTGTGACAACTAAATATTCCTTTAACATAACCAAGTAGAACAGTGATGAGAAGAAAAATACCAATAGAATATGTTCTTGCAAATGGCGCTGCTGAGAAGGACATGACGATGAGCGTCCATTAACAATGACGTGGATGTACCAATCGGGCTAACCCAGTAGAGCGTTTAAATAACAGTCAAGAAATAGAAAATAGGAAGAGTAAAGAATAGCTATCAAGCTCGTGCGCAATAAATGAATGTCTAATAGCTGTTCTGCTAATACTTCCCTCTCTTGAAAAATAACGGGTTACCTGGGGTTCACATAGCTCTTCCGACGCGGATCCCCTTGGAGAGGCTGCACAAATCTTCTTTTTCTCTTTGGCCACTGGTGAGCTCCATTTTCCATGCATTCCACTGGACGAACGTCACCACTTGCAGGAGTACTCGGCTTGCCAGTGTCCAGCAATTCATTGAAGTCAAGTCCGTTGGCTTTCGGAACGACGGCACCATGTGCATAACGTGACCTCAACTGATTTACGTGGCGTCTCCACACCTGTGTACCAACTTGAACATCATACATCACATTGCCTCGGCGCCGCACCATACCGCCTGTTGTACGGACGCCCCATCACTGAATTCCTTAGTTGTAGAGACGGACGCTTGGGGGTCAGCAAATCTAGTGTGGTTCTCAACCTTCGACCCATAAGTGCTTCAGCTGATGATTTGCCATCTGGTGCATTAGGATTCGGGGTAACTCTATAGTTCAACAGGAAACGTTCCAATCTTTCGTTCAGCGATCCCTCCTCTTTTGACTTCCACAATACTCGTTCCAGAGTATCAACAAATCTTTCCGCTTGGCCATTTGACTGTGGATGATACGGGGCCGTCTGCACATGCTCGATCCCATTCTGTGCACAAAGTGCAGCAAATTGACAGGACGTAAACTGTGACCCGTTATCTGACACGACTGTTACTGGCAATCCGTGCTGACTGAAGACATATCTCATCGCAATAATTGTGCTGTTTGCCGACGTGTTTTGCATAGCGATTACCTCCGGCCACTTACTGTAGGCGTCAACAATAACCAGGAAATGCCCTCCTTCGACTGGTCCTGCGAAATCCACGTGTATGCGCGACCAGGGCGATTCCGGGTTTGGCCAAGCTTGTAATGTAACACGTACCGGTAACTTGGAGGCACTGATGCATCTAGAGCACGATCGGCCAATATCTTCAATTTGGCTATCCATCATGGGCCAAAAAACGTAACTGCGCACAAGCGTCTTCATGATAGCGATCCCTGGATGGCTCTTGTGCAGTTGACGTAACACGCGTGACCTGAGTGTTTCTGGAATGACAATGTGATCTGCAAAAAGCAGGCAGGAATCAACTTCAGACAAAGAGTTGCGTCGTGTGAAAAACTGTGTCAAAGCTTCTTTCGGGCACTTCTTTGGCCAGCGCCGTCTTGTGCAGGTTAATACCTCTTGCAGCAATGCATCCTGTTCAGTGGCTAGCTTCACCATTGTGCCAGTGACCGGTAAATTACTCACAGCGTCATGTACCATGTGGCTGACATCCGTTTCGGCTGCGATGGAGGCAATGATTGCGTCTTCTGACTCACGCTTACTGGTATCGATTAATCTGGAAAGGGCGTCCGCTTGCCCTATAGAATCCGCAGACAAGTATCGCATGCTGAAATCATAACCCAAGAGCAGAGTTGCCCATCGCTAAAGTCGACTGGCCGTATATGCCGGAATCCCCTTTTTGGATCCAAAGATTGCCAGAAGCGGTTTGTGATCAGTCATCAAGGTGAACCGTCGACCATATACCATCTTATGGAAATTCTGCACTGCAAAGATGATAGCCAACGCCTCTTTCTCAATCTGACTATAATTCTTCTCGGATGCCGTCAGCGCTCGTGCAACATGTGCTATAGCCTTTTCGGATCCATTTGGAAAACGATGTGAAATGACAGCACCAATTCCATAGCTTGAAGCATCCGTGGCCAGCTTCGGGTTATAATGAGTAAGCAATAAGTCCGATTTCAGCAGAGATTTCAGTTGCTCGAACGACTGTTGACACTGTGCAGACCATTTCCATTCGACTTCTTTCATCAGCAGGTGGTTTAGAGGATGACGCAAGCGATGCATGCATGTTAGAAATTCACTATAGTGACTCACCATCCCAAGGAATGACCGTAAAGTTGTGACATCCGATGGCGCCGGTAACCGGTCCATCACCTCGATATTTTCGAGATCGGGTCATCGGCCGTTCACGTTAATTACGAAACCCAGGAACTTAATTGACTTCAGGAAAAATTTGCACTTGTCCGCTCGTAATCGGAAACCGTAATCTTTGATTCTTTGTAGTACGTCATTCAGTTGTTGAAATAACTCATCTTGCGTCGATCCCATTATGATGATGTCATCCAGGTAGGCTGCCACTCCGGTTACACCCGTCGGCATGGCATTCATGACTTGCTGAAAGATCGCCGGTGCCGTTTTGACTCCAAGTGGCAAACGGTTGTACTGGTAGAGACCGCGATGCGTGTTAATTGTTAGAAGCTTTCTGCTTTCCGGTTCAACTTCTAATTGTAAATAGGCGTCCGCAAAATCAAGAGTAGCAAAATACTTGTCTCCGTTCAGTTTTGCAAACACGTCCTCAGGGAGTGGAAGCGGATACTGATGGGGTTCCAGTGCAGCATTCAGGCCCGTTGAAAAATCTGCACACAAACGAATAGAACCGTTCGGTTTCCTGATCACAACAATAGGCGCAGTTCACGGTGAGAAATTGACTCGCTCAATCACTCCGGCCTGCTGCAATTGATCAAGCTCCTGTTCAACAATTGCTTGGGAAGCATAAGGGACAGGACGCCTGGGTCGAAACACTGGTCTGGCACCCCGAAGCAGATTAAGTTTTGCCTGCATTTTCTTACAGTGTCCAAGTTCCGACTGGAATACACACGCATACTTCGTTTGAAGCTGTTCAGAGATGCTTTGACCCGGAGGAGTCGGTATGGCTGTATGGTGCACCGTGACATTCCTTTCAGCACAGACACGATTCAGTGATACATTGAACAAGTTCAGCTTTTCAATCCAATCGATTCCGAGAAGACTGACGTCGGTGCATGATACTAGGTGGATCGTGCCGCGGAGTTGTAGTTCCTTGAACCTAACCTCACATTCAATCTCTCCATGCAATCTAAGCGGTTCCCCGGATGCATTCTGAGCCGTCAGAGTTGTGCGCTTGAATGATGGTCTCTCAAGCTTCCTCCAAGTGGATCGCGAAATGACTGTGATGTCGGACGCCGTATCTAGTTGCAAGGTGACTGGAATATCATTGACTTTTACTGTTAAATACTTTCTCTTGCCTGCAAATCCGTGCGAAAAGCAGCGAGAACTATCTTTGTGGCCGGTCCATGAAGTTTCGCCTTTCTTAAGTTGATGTTTGTGCGCACTCTCGAGGGAAATGAACGTATGAAGCTGTGCACAACTCGACAGTGGGTTTCCTTATGACCAAACCGCTTGCACTTGTGACATTGATGCCCTTTGTAGATACAGTCTCTCACAAAATGCCAAGCGTCACAATTCCAGCATGCGGTCGAGGGCTTCTGAGTTGAACGATTCCGGTTCATCACTTTACCACAGATAGCTGTGCGACAAATCTGGCGTTCTGTCCTGTGATCAGCAGTTTCAATCATTTTTGTGTCGTGCTTCAAATTAATCAGTCGCTGACATTCGGCTGTACTCTCTTGCAACGTCAACTGTGGTTCTTGTTCGAGCTTGTGGAGAATTCGTGTTCGAATATCGGCACCAGCGTGGGACTGGAGACTGCACACGAAAATAAGACTCTTGAATTGATCAGGTGTCATCATACCCAGTTTGAATCGTTCACATTCGCGATTTACGATCCCGGCATGTGTGACAAAAGCAATGGCATCGCGTTTGACTAACTTCAAACAATTGTAGCGAACACTGAAGAGAGAGGCCTGCCCACCGAATATCTGCGTCAGCGTTTTCACCGTCGCATCGAAGCTGAAGCCTCTTGCGTTCATCGGCAACACGAAATTTGTGTAACGTTCATGCTCGACTGCGCAAAGTTTCCTCAGCAACAAACTAAGTTTCCGGGCATCGTCTTGGTCTACAAGTTCCAAACTTCCCATCGATGCACTATTCCTGCGGGCGCCCACACGTTGAATACGCTGTCCAAATGTGGCAGCCTTGGTTGAAACGTGACCTAGAGGTGATAGGAGCACCGTAACATACGGCAACAGAGAATGTGAAGGGTCTACACAATCACACTTGCCAGCGAATTCTGAACTTGCTGGGAGTTTTCAGTAAACGCTACCGAAGGTTGCGAGGCGAGCGCATATCAGTGTAACACACATTTAGCGATCCAACCACGTTTGCTTCCACTTGCCAAAATTTAGCCACAACGACAAGCTCAGAGTTATCTGGTTGAAACTCATTGATTAACACAGCCCCTGGGGTGCCGATAGAACATTCGTCTCCTCGAGTTCGCCAAACCCAGTTGTCTCCTCCCTCACCTTGGATATTCAAAAAAAGGTTGGATGTAACCCTTGGCTTCAATCGCTTCGTTACCTAATCTGGACAAAAATGGAATATAGTAAGCATGCCTCAAACCCGATTTATGTGTCATATAGACATAAGGAAGCGGTAAATGAGTTAGTATTCCTGCTCTAAATTTCCTCACCAAGTACATCAGCAAGAACTGCCCCCATGTTGTCTCGTTTGCTTGCATACCATTCTCCTTCTACAATACGGTTAATCAACCGCTCAAACAGACCATTAACATATTTTGATCTCGTAGTTTCACCCATAGCATCCTACGGTATTTGTCAAGCAACTACATTCTTACCAGTGATAAATCACTGTTAATCACGCTATTGTACCCTACAACCGAATGATGACGATATCCAGCAGCTTATAATGAACACCACATATGGGGCGGAGGAAATTCAGTGAACTCACTTTCAAAGAAAATCGCATCACTGGGTTCGATAGAAAACGAAGGCAGCGGACCCGCCCACATTGCCACGCACACAAATTGAATGTGCCATGCTCCCGCGAGCAAAGTGCACGCCGCACCAGACTGCATTCGTAGGTATATACCTGACTCCGATTGGTGGGTGTGGACGAGGACACACCTCACCAAGTGCTGTCCAATCGGGTAACATCGAACTGCAGACCCACCAGCAGCACGCACGCCTGAAGTGTCAGCGTTTTGTCGGGCCGAAATCATGCACAAACGGTGAACCTCGTAACATTTGAGCACAGCGCTAAGCTTGCGCAAATCAGCTGGAGCTGACCACCGGCGCGGTGACATAAGGCGGGTAGTTGTACGGCAATATGAACCCACTCAGAGCTTCGTTTCCTTCGGCTTACAACGTCTGCCTTACTGAGCGACTATATCGTGTTTTCTCTGTTTTATACTAATGAGTCATTCTGTTGTTAGCCATATCCTCGACTAAAAAAGGATGTGGAAACAAAAATGCTGCTGTCCTGTTATTTGACAGAAGTGGTTAGGTTCCATTTATTTCCCTATGAGATACAATTTTACAATAATTGTGCTGCGGCACGCGTACAGGCAGCTTTAGTCTGACCCAATGCATAATATCCTTCCGGTCATTAACAGCGTCCGAATGTGAATAATTGCACAACTAACCGGTGGCTGATAAACCAGGTTTATAACCATCATCTAGTTGTACATTTACAAACGAGGATGCAACTCGCGGCGTTATCTTAAATGTGCCCACGCCTTCGTGATTCATCTACTGCTTCTAGAATCTTCGCATTGATTGACTGACTCTCTTGGAAGGAGAGGAAAGTGGCTTCCTCGTCGTTGAAGCAAAACTAATCATCGAGCAGCATTGTTTGCGATGAGAGTATTGAGCACATTGAAAACTGACAAGAGCTCTTGCTTTTCCGCGGTGAAACTTAGTGATTGTCCGCTAAAGTGATACAACAGTTCGCTATGTCGAAACCAATGAACTACAACAGTTGTAAGGTTGGCGTAAACAGAGCAAGGAGTCAGTCGTGAACCATTCGTTTTCGCATGTAGACGCCCATTTACAAAATAATATGTGGACTGCTTTTGGAATCAAAATAGTGATGGTTCTGTACTACGGTTCAAATTCCCCACTTCGTATAGTACACGACTCTTCAGGTTTTAAGCTGTATGGACTAATTTGTTGCAGAGGAGCAGAACACGGGTGAACATGATTGCTTCAGTGGCATTTACACCAACTCTCACTGGTCTGTCCCGGCTCCTCTATACCAACTGGTTGTGTGAGTCTTGTTAGGGGTCGTTAAGCAGAAGAGTCTTGTGCACCGATATACTATAACTTATCAGGTCACACGAACGACAGTCGGAGTGTTGTCAAAGGGTACTAAACTTGTCCACAGAGTGGACCGAGTATCGATAGACATAGTTGGTTTTTCCACACCCGCAGCTGAATTCGCCTACTTTGATGTTATGACGAAGCTGTTGCACCAAGCGATATTCTACATTATGATATTATTTGGTAAGTAGAAATCATATCAACGAACGCTGAAATTTTTCTGTGTCTTCTAGTCATTTCCCAAACCTCGATCATATGGGTGCTGCAGCGAGTTATATGTCGTGTGTCTCACCGTTAAATCTTTCGAAGAGAGAAGAGGCTCAGCACACATCTCATTTGCTAGACAGGTCCTTCTGGTGGGCTTTGTGTCGGCTCAGCTATCAAACACTAGGAGTTGACGGCTAATATGTGTTAGGTTGGCCATTCGCTCCACCGTAAGCACCGTAAACACCGAAATCATCCAAAAGCCCCCACAAAGTTCTCAGCAGAGGCTGGTGTGGAAATTAAAACTATTCCATAATATTCATCTTAAAATTTGCTACCAAGTCAAGAAAATGTACTAACTGGCTTTCCACTATTCATAAATTCTTTGTTGGTGTATTCATACGGCGTCTCACGTAAGGGCAAGTTACCTGCTGCAAGATGGAAGAGTCAAACAGCTTGAGCGCAATCCACAACTGACTAGCATATTAGATTCCTGATTGATTCGTGCAGGTGATTAGACACATAGTGTTAAACATGTGTTTAGATTTCCCTGTAAGCAATCATAGGCAGCTTCCATGTCTCATTGGAACAAATCAAAATTTATTAGCTACCAATTGCACTCTAATTCTTTAAACCAGCCCAACATCCCCAGTATAAACTAGCTCGCTACTTATTGTATGTGATTTGACCAATATAAATTCAAGTTAATCTGCATGGACCGATGGGAATAATCCATAGCATTCAGATCAAAGCTTGGACTCAGCAAGTTATTCAACCTACAAGAAGGACCAACACATTAGATCTGATATTTACTATGGGCATTTCGTCAGTACTCATCAGCATTGACAGACAATTAATGGGCTGCGTCCATGATTCTGTGTATGCACTATGAATACGAAAATAGAAAACAAACGACGAGTGACTGTCAATCCTACTCGTTCCATCCATCTCAAGGACAGGATCATATTTGACAATTTTCTCAGTACCCTGATTTGGGACACATTCTTCTTAACACAGAAGCTAACCTTAGACACGAGCGAATTTATAACCAATATTCTCACCTACACCGACTTATTAGCACCCACACAGTGGAACAACCCCCATAACAGTAGTGGTCAACGCAAGCCGTGCTTCAAAATTACCAGCAAATTGAAGAAACTGAATTCCCAATATCGCAACAACAATAATTTTGCCACATGACTGCAAATACATGAGACTATACTGAAAATATAACTTCAGGCACTGCAAACGGAAATCACCGAAGAAAAGAAAGCGCTAACCAATCCGCAAAATAAACGCAGTTTGATGTAACTTCTCGGCAGGAGGAATGCTCAGTAGAACTATCAACTCACAAATCGACATTAGATTGATCAGAAAATGGTGACGATAGCCAAACGGGTAAAGCACGGAACTCTTACTATGCAGTCTCATTCAATACAGATATCAGTATGTCCCATCCTCTTCTAAAACGGAAGACAGATGAAGAGTTATCGAGTATATCGAGCTATCGAGAATATATTCGCAATAAAACCGTCATTTCAGCCAGGACCCGAAGGCATTTCTCTAGCTGTTATTAATTATGGAGGCAAACACATTCCTCTGCTGATTGTAAATGTCTTCACATGATACTTAACAGTAGATATTTCCCGCCACAGTGGAAACGCTGGAGAATAGCACCAAAACACCAAAGTGGCTCCCGATCTACAATGACGAATTATCGCCCGATTAATCATACTGCCGCAGCCTCAAAAACACTGGAGCGAATTGTCGAAAGTGGTCTTGTTCAATTAGTAGCAAGATTAGACCTGATAAACAAACTACAACACGACTTTCTCACGAAGCCATCCGGTGTAACAGGTGGAATACAATTCTTCGACTACGTGACATCGGTTGCTGACAGTGGCATGACAGTTATTGTCATTCTACATGACATGCACACGGCCTTCGTTAGTGTGCCATATAAAGCTTTGCTATCCATCCTGCACCGTTAGGGATTCAGCAACCCATTGCTGAGCTGCTTTAAATCCTACCTAGAAGATCGAACACAGAGGGTTAAAATAGGCCAGCAAGTCTCCACCTCGAGAGAAGTTACAAGTGCAGTTGTCCAAGGCGGTGTCCTTGGAGAACTTTTCTTCCTAATGTATAAATAACATTTGTGATTCCATCACATATGAGTAAACTTACCGCTTTGTGGACGAAATTAAACTCGTCTATTAATTTCCACCCGATAGCCTTGAGTCGGGGATTAAGAACATGCATGAGGACTTACCTGTACTAGAATGTTGGAGTAAAATTTGGTCCACGAAATTATCCGATGAAAAATCGCAAGTGCTTGGGTATGGATGCTGCATACCAGATGGCTCCGTAACCCTAGCAGGTAAAAACAACACAAACCCCCCTTCAATTGAGGAATTTGATGTGATGTATACCGCATCGACAAACTTTTCCGGACATATCTCCTACCAGATAGCAAAGGTCGAACAATGAAAAACCTATATCACTGAATCCTTTGTTCTACCCGAAGCGAGACTGGAAATGTTTAAGATAATATTGCAACCCATGAAGGCGTACTGCACAATTATCTACCGTCACTTTCGTAGAACCGATCGAATAGCCTTAGAAAGTATTCAGCGTTCTCTCACGAAACCCCTTATTTGCAGGTCTACCAATCAGGAATATAAAGAAAACTGTCGACGCGTTAAACTTGACCCCCTATGGTTGCGCCGCCTAAGAAATAATCTAGTTATATTTTACTACATTATACATTGCTTGGTGTACACTACCGGGAATAGATCATGATTCCTCAACCTATCGCACAAATAGATGGTTTACCCACTATCGGTAAAAAAGAGGAACTTAAATATCGGCGCCAACTTCTTCCTGGTGAGGCATACTCACATATTGAAAATGATACTATTGCAATCTCAGACAAATGAGAATGTAAGCAAATTTAAAATGAACTTACGAGCTTTTCTCACCATGCAGAACTTAATGAAAGCATTCGGTCATCACAACTAACAATATTGCATACCATAACGTCGCGAGACATACTATTTGGATACTTATTTGTTTGCTATTTTTACCTTCTAAGCCAACTATTTCCTCTTATTCTTCTGTTGTTGTGTTGGCCACGAGTGGGCTGATCTCCAAACCTAATGGTTTGAAGCGTCTAAGCAACAAATTTGCACACGGCAAAAACACACTGGTAAATAGAACAAGTGTGAAAACATTAAAAAACAGTCCAATCTCACCTGGTGAACTCACACTTAGTGGCACATGACGCCAACCGGTGATCTACGTCACCATGCACGCAAAAGCTATGAATACCGAAATGTCTGACTGACTTGAGTAACCAGCACTTCAAAAATCAGTTGCCCAAGTGATCAATAAAATCGGTAGTGGCTTGCCTGCTTTTCAACCACACAGATACATGAGCAGATGGGGCGCGAAGGTGCGGGTGAAAACGCTCGAGGGATTACCACGCATGGAAGCAGGTCCCCGGGAGACGGTTCGACGAATGCCCGTATAACTCAGCTGTTCATTCTTACCCTACATCTTTCTGCACTAAATCTGTTGTGCTCTTGGTTTCGTATGTCTTCATCTCTACCGTCCTACTGTCTTACTGATATTTCCAATTAACATACTACTGAGACCATAGTCTCACACTTAGTTGTGGTGCATTTCCTCGATATCTCTGCACGAAAACTCAGATAACTATTTCACACTTTACCAATCACCCTGTTTTGACATCTTCTACAAAACTACGATGCACTGTAGAATTCCTGGCGTTTCAGTGAATATGACATTATTTCTTTATCTAGTTATCTGTTTTATTCTCTCTTTTCAACATTACCTTTTCCGTGCGTAGTCACGCAAACCATAAATATCCATCTACAAGTGAAGGCTGAAAGGAATGAGACTGAGCTCACCCAACATCCCAACCATCTAACAGCCCAAAACACAACTTGATTAGTTCAACGGCATAATCAGACCAAGTAATGTGCTGACACTAAGATATGCCTCAACACCCTACGATGCTAATACTGCCTAACTTACTATGATAAAGCAACTTGAGTATGATGATCCCCTGGATGTAGCTTAATATTGTATGTTCTTATTTTCGCAACTCTCTAACTTACTACTCGCAAATAGTACTACTACAGTCTATTGTGACTGAGACTGAGACGGTATTTATGAGCAAGCATAAAGGTTTCCGTACAACTCTATTGAAGGATGAAAAATCAAATACATTTAGTCGCAAATCGGCAGTGGTAGTATATAAATAAACAAATAAATAAATACATTGTATATTCCTCGACGATGCGAGAAGC
>CALYDF020003252.1:0-12978 GCA_944474145.2 Dicrocoelium dendriticum
GACCACTGGCCTCTAAAATGCCTACGGCGAAGAAAGCTGGCACACAATATTATTAGTTTGCACATTTCTGAGGTGTTGACAACATTTTATCCAAAATAGGATGTATGAGATTTGCCGGCACACGAGGATGAACGACAACCATTCCTACCTGCCCAGCTAGAAGAGCCACTTTAGCGAACCCATGACGATTGCCCCACATCACTGAGTAGAACTCATCCGCAAACAAAGCCTCTCGAACTCCACCAGGAGCCAAAAGTAGCACACATCCATTGGCGTTCGATTGGCTTAACTTGGGGACAGACGCTGGAAAGCACATGGATGTGAAAAAGGGAAAGATGGAATGGTGGAAAAGATAAATAGGAAACTTTCGCGAGCAGTGCGAGCGCATAAAATATCCCTCATGGACATGAAAAGTTTGGATAAAGTAAAATGCCAATCCACACTGAGCAGCATCCTTGCCACGATGAACAGGTCAGGGAGATTTCAGGCAAAGTACGTGTGTGTATTATATATATGGTTGGCGGCAGCCGGTTTCGGATTTGTCTGTCGCTGAGGCCAGTCACAGGACGCCTACGCCTACAGAGGGATCATGGGTGGCTTGCGCTGCACCACCCACAGCTCAAATCACCCACCCCATGTCCAATGTAAATCCAAAGGAATAAGACCGGGAGGCATGCGGATGGCAGCCACGTTTCATCAACGGAGCCGACCCACACTCCTTCACAGGCAAACACAAGCACGCTGAATTTGGGAAGTAATGTCACACAAGGCCGTGGCTGGACCATAGTCCGCTCCACACTGAGTGCATGGAACCAGTATTTGAGTGTGGCACGACAGCAAGGCATGTTCACCACGTCCCCTCAGACATAGAGCAACTGTCTCCGAAAGCCAGTATGGATGAGGTAGTGGGTAACAGACAGGTAGGCACCTTGTGAACATGCACATAAAGCGCAGCCATATTGGGGATATCAAGCAACAGCCAATCACTAAAAAAGTCAAGAAGGAATACTATAAATCCAATACTGCATAGAGATACGGAGACATAACCCTACGCAAAATAACATATGAAGGAACTGGGTTAGCAACGAATGCGCAATAAGTAAAAATGTCCACAAGTTATTTAAAATGTTACAAACGCAACAACGACATGGAAGATTAGAGCAAGCAGCGTAAACAACATGGCCAGTTAATAGAAGATTATTCAGGTAGGCGGAACACACCAAATAAAGCAAAAAGAAATTTTTCCAGCTTCAAAAACCTAGACTAAGGGTTAGCTGGTTTAGCAAAACTGCGATGAAGGAACAACAGGAAAGCAGCATCAGCCTAAGATTGGGGCACACACACATATACGGTAGGCGGCATCCAGATTCGGATTATTATATATAGACCGTCTGAAGAAAGAAGGCCGATTAGTGTTTAGTTACCTACCCTGGCTCGCTTATGGTGAATGCCGGTCATTTACGGTTGTTGTCCCCAACATCCACTAGCCATCCAGTGTTTAGCGAAATTCGCAACCTGCCACTGCGCGTGCGGAGACATGAATTTATCTCTCACCTTAGTGGTGCGGACGTATGGAATTCTCGGCAGACTAGTGAATTAGTGCAGGGCACAGCTGAGAAAAAGCGTAACCTCTAACGACACACCGACATTAGGCTGTTTATCATTGAGTGAGCCACAACGTGCTTCCGACGCTCGTTAGCTGTCAGATAACTTCGCGCTGAGTGCTGTAGGTCATGGCCAACCGTAGGAGTTGGAGCGATCGATGGTTATCTCTGTGTGTCTCGCCGGCTACGCAGCGAAGTCGGCCTAGGCAAGCAACGTAAATGTGCGCACGTGATGGCAGCTCAGCTGAGGACGAGGTTAGGCATTGCAACGCTTGACAATGTTATAGAATCACAAGTAATGGAGCACGAGCAGACAATGCAGTCGTGATCACATAACGTTCCTGTTACTCAGCGCGCGCTGATTATTCGGCTGTATGGTTAATGCGGATTAAACGCCGCAGCAGCTTCAAGAAAATACAATGCAATGAACGCAGGAATGCGTCCCATCACCGCCCGGTACGTGCTTAAACTAGTGCAGAAGTGCGAGCAAACTGGGTGTGTGTGACATGAAGAGAACCGGACCGCCTCGCATTATCAGCTTGCGCTGTAGTCCGTGAAGTGTCAAAAAGTCCCGATCTCAGCATTCGTCGGATCGCAAAGCACTGTGACCTGACCCAATATGCGATACACCGGATATTATTGGAACCAACGTTTGGAAGATTCCGTGCACTTCAAGTGCAGGTTTTGAATCCCTGTGATTCGGAGAAGCGGCATGAATTTTGCCGCTATTATCTAGATCATGAAACCATGAAACCAACAGTATTCAGGAGGAGCCAAACGTGAAGATTTATGGCCTTGGGGGAACACATGGCGCCTTCACATAAACAATCCTGAATCGAAGAATAAGACGGTGTACCTAGCTGTGAGCAATAATTATGTACAGTTGGGTCGTGATAACAAGTTAGCACACCGACTAGAGCGAGCGAAACAATTCCGTTCGAAGCACAGACTTATTTCCAGACACTTGTATGCACTTCAAAAGTTGCGTCGTGGAATCGCACCACTCAGTTCGATTGGTGGGTATGCACACACAACGAAAAATGCGGACAACGCCTCATGGGCTTAGTACTGGTTTACTTTCCACGGGGTACTAGCTTCAAACTTTGTACTTGCTTCTGTCCCCACAGCAGCAGTGTTGTCCAGCATCAAATTCATAGCAAAAGTGGTTCTGAGAAAGTTACCATCCTTGGATAAACTTCACCCTAAAGCACTGCAGGCAGCAGCCATTCAGGTCCAAGGGGTATGCAGTACCAGTTGGTGGCAGCAGGATGGTGCACCTGCACATTCTGCTAAAACGGTGCGTGCTTACCTCACCGACAGATTTGGCCACCATTAGCTCGGACGCGGTGGACCAATGGAGTGGCCTGCTCGCTCACCAGATTTAAACCCCATGGACTTTGATACAATTACATCAAAACTCACTACTTGTGAGTAATTACACATATATCTTTGGATCAAATGGTTCCTTAAATCAAATCACAATTCAGATGGATCTAGTATTATCACTGAACAGCTTCGTCTGTTGGTGCCAAAGTCGGCCGAGCGGGCCTTCATGTTACTAAGGCATTCAAGTCCCATAGCACTTGGGGAGCGTGACTTCCGGGCAAGAGCAGATCCAAAAATGGAAAGATACTGCACATTGGATGCAAAATTAGAGTTCTGGACTAGCCTGGGCAAGATGATCCCTCAGAAGACAAACGCTATTTTAACAAGACCAAGTTCAGCAAGGAAAATCTAAAATAAGCATCGGGAAAACTAAGATGATCTAACCCATGACGGTAAAGTTCACCAGATATCGGGCCGAAATAGGTGCTGACAAAGGAATGTTGATGGGAAGTTGGTTTTACTGCCGTTCAGAATTCAGAAAGCTAAAATTAAACTCCGAAAGTACAGATCTGAAAGTCCAGCTTTCCAAACAGCCGCACGATGGCATGGCACATGGGAAAACGTAAGTGCTGACAGCGCAACGTGGTGTAGACGAATTGTGCATTAAAGAATCCACGTCTAGATATCGTTGTTGTTTGTTGAAACTTTGGGTTCATCTTGGTATTTTGCTCTTGGTGCCGTTTTGACTTCGTGCAGCTGCGCACCCTTAGCCACAACGTATCTGTGGTGGTTGCTTTGTGGAATCGGCGGTCTTCGTATGCTGCGATCCAAGATTTCTCTCAGTTCCTCGCGCCTACTTGATTTTAGACGTAATACTCACATGTAATCCAGCACACAAATTCGGGGAATATGAGCAACCCGTGACAAATTTGCTCATAACCGTATCCGGCATTTATTCGAGGCATTAAAACAACTAGGATCGGGGCACCGAAGGGCGAAAGATACAGTTGTCATGATTTGCGTCACGATAAAGCAAGGCTCTAGAAGTTCCTTCACACAAACTCAACATTCCTGTTACCATGTGAAAGTCACCCGGTTACAATCACGCTCTTTCACCATTGATTCATGCCTAAGGTTACCGCGCCAAATGAGAAATAAACATGCAGCGATAAAGCCTATGTCAGCCATTAGCCAAACCAGTAAAAGCGCTAACGATAAACTTCAGAATTTTCTCTCCCTCTGGTTCACGATGAAGAAGCGGGTTTCCCGTTTGTCTCGCGAGTGGACTACTTGTTTTTATGGCGGGTCCCTTTATCACTCATTCAGTGGTTAGGATCCACAGGACCATGATGGATCCGAGCTCTGCCGAGCTGTTATGCGCTTGTGGACAACCGCATAAGTCACTTAGCTTATTCAAAGAAGGACGGCAAAACAAATTAACCAGTCTTCTCTGACATAAAGCGTACAACACAGCACCTTTATGACGACGAGTGCGGTCCACATCCGAAAGAGACAGTGAATTCCCAAAATAACATTGTGAACCGAATCTAACTGTAGCGTTTGCAACACTATAATCGTCATCGAAATCAAGTAAATCGAGAAAACTTGTCCGGGGTTCGATTCCCCGTCGAGGCAGATTATTGTTCGAAGTTTAATCGTGGCTTCTTCTTTCTACAAAAACTACCAGACTCACAAAATCCACAAGTAAAACTTGTTCTATTTTTCTGTTCCATAAATGAAACCAGTTGAAAATATTCAAAAAACTGCACTAGAGGGAGTGAGGTAGCAGAATCTGTGGAGTGTATTGGTGTTGTGTTTTCATCGGTCGTTGCAGTATGCGTACTAGATTCCTAATCAAAGAAGCTGTACAAAAGCTTATTGTTATCATCCCATAGACACATTCCTGTCTATCCTTTCTTAGGTACTCCGTAGTACGCGTGAGGGAAAGGTAGACAAGGTCCAGACATGTACTACCAAGACGGCATGACAGTCGTTAACTGTTTCGAAGCCCTCGCCATTTTATAGTTGTGCTAAGATGTCATCTTGGCGGGATCTAACTGGTTGCCTTAATTAAAATTTGGCAGCCCCTACTATCGTCAACTACACCAATTGCAGGGCTGACACATCACTAGGCTTCATGCTTGACAGACATGTTACCAGAATTTGCAGCTGAATCGTAATTCGAAAGATCGTGAGCAACAGTAGAATTGGCCATTGTAGTTGTGGTGCTCATGGTGGATGAGCATCCGTTGTAAATGTCTGAGAGAGAGGAAGTAATAACTAGTTTGTTGTTAATAATAAAAACCCATGGTAGCTAGTACTTAATACCAAAAATGAATGTACAACATGCTCGGAACTTGGGATAAATGAAGATAAAATTCTGTTGGCCACCGTCGCAGTACTGTCTACTGTGGAGGACTCCATAAGGTTGATGGAACACCAAGAGTAAGAGAGCAGGAATCACGTGACCGCTCAGGTCAAGGAAAGTAACATTTCAAATTTAGTGAGCAAAAACAGGGAGGTGGTCCGGCAGCTACAGAATGCACAGCACTCGTTGATCAAACGATCGAATCTGCTGCCTCTATCGGTGATGGATTACGTCCAACAGGTGCAGCCAAACTGTCTTGTGGCGTGACTGAGTAGCAGCCACACGTAGAAGGGAACAGAGCTAAATTCCGGAGGGAAGTCAAACTGAAATTTCTAGCAGCCGCAGAAGGTGTTAAATGTAATCTAAACGGAGAAGATGCTCGGAGCCGCGTCACTATAATCGGACTCGAGGCAATCGATACTGCGATATTCACCAGCGCCGGTGACTTGCGCGTTATTGGATGATTTGTTCAAAGACGTTCTTGCACAAAGAAGGCAAAACACGACACAGATCCGGTTGCCATACAGACTGTGCAGCCTAATAGCATAATTACGAGCCAATAATGTGCTGAGGAGATGGACGTAGAACATAGCCTTTTAAGATAGCTTAAACACTTACATCCCACGTCCAAGGTACGATATAACAAACATCGAGTTAGTAGACAATTACTTGCCGGAAATCCTTGTGTGCATAATTATAAAAATATTCCGGAGATTCACCCATTACTAATCAACGAGTTGCATGAACAGCAAGAGCTCAAAAACCAATCTGAGGACCACGCTGCCTTATGAAACAGTGGTATATTTCGGGTAGGAAAGCCGACGCTTAGCATTTTCTGGAGGATGGTCAGAATGAGAAACATAAAATGGTGAATAGGAAAGAAAGGGATAAAAGTAAAATCGTTTCGATAGACTAACCACTTTATTCACACAGTGGCATGCAGAAAGGGCTAACCTCAATTGTGTACGTTAATTCTGGTTGTGCAACTTTCGTCACCTTATGTTTCTTGTCAAGCCCCACAGGCTATATCGCGTAAAGTAAGTCGGTTAGAGCAACGTCAATGCGTTTTTTAAACACAGTTAAACTGGGGGCGGAAGCAAGGTAATTTAGAAGTACTTTCCATAACTGGCACATAAAATCATGGACTGTACTACAACGTGCTCATCAGCTATTGTTTCTGCTTCTCACATTCACGCGACTTCATCACACGCCAATTGTTTAATGGCTAACAATCCTCGCTTTCCTTTACCCGATTCATGTGTTCAACAGTCTGACTGCGATTCTGGTTGTCCGCGGACTACGGAGTTCAACCTATGGCTCTCATTCGTCCTCGCTCCTCGTTCCTTCTGGGGTGCCTCAACGTTCGGACACTAATGCTGATTGGACAACAAGTCGGTCTAGAGCGCACCCTAGAGTCCCTAGACATTGACGTCTGCTGCTTTTCAGAAATCCGGTTGCGCGATCCCAGCACTGTACTCACATTGACATCCCCCACAGACCACGAAGCCAGATATCACCTGTGTCTTTCTGGAGATCCAGAAGCAGCCTCAGAGGGTTTGGCTGTTGTAGGTATAGCACTAAGTGACAAGGCCGAGGCGACACTACTGGACTGGTTCCCGATTAACAGCCAACGACGATGTGCATTTCAGCTTCGGGGTTCATGTACGATCAACAAGCATCGCGAAGAGAAACTCAATTTGTTTGTGATCTCCCTGTACGCTCCAAATGACTGCAGTGGCGACTCGGTCAAACACGAATTCTACGCGGACCTACATCAGCTATTGAATAATGCTGAAAAGTCGGAAGTCGTTATCGTTGCTGGGGATTTTAGTACATGGGTTGGCCGCCTGTAACCATACGTACGCCACCTTGGTAGTCATCACGCGCTCGATGAACACCGCCATGGTAACAGGGAACGGCTTCCCACATTATGTGAAGACAACCATCCGTTTCTCTCGAGCACTATTTAGGGCATACGAAGAAGAGTTCCGCAACGTGGCGTCCCTCATCGCCAACACATCCGGGGTTTCAAATTGATCATATTGCAATTAGCTTCAGATGGCGCGGCAACGTACTGGACTGCAGGTCCTTTTGGTCCACCTTCGTTGACTCAGATCATGCACTGGTCTACTCGAAAATCTGCATGTGTTTTAGGGGGTCCCGAAATACGAAGCACGCCATGATTGGTTTAAACAGAGTAACTGATTCCTCTGTCCAGGCGGGCTTTCAGTCTTCACTGGCATAAGCACTCAGTTGCAAACCATCGCAAGACGTGGAGAAACCCTGGACTTGTATCCGGAAACTGTGATCATTTCTGGACAGTCAAGCTCGATACCCCCTAAAGGCTTGGATCTCTGCTCGTTCTCTGGAGCTGTTCGAACGCCGCAAAGATATCCCGGCGGGATCAGATTGCAACGAGCGGCACCGTTCTGCCAACCGGCTGTTCAAGCAAAGTCCGCACACGGATCGCGAGACATGATGGTCTGAGCGTGCTTTAGAGATGAAGATCACTGCCCTCTCTAGCGACACTCGCAGGCTTTTCCAACGGCTTCGGTTCACTGGCCGCAGTAAGCCTAGTGTTAGCGAGGTCATTTACGTGTTGGATGAGTGTCCGATCACCAACCAACAGAGACGTATGGACCGCTGGGCCGAGCGCTTTCACTCGCAGTTCCACTAGCCTCCACCATCCATTAGTACATGCAGTACACCTTGTTGTCCACCTTGGCTCGTCCCAATGAATCCAACAGGCGAAGCGGAAGTCTGCCTCGAGGTTTGACGCCTGAAGCGGTTCATGGTTGCCGGCTCAGGCGGACTTCCTCTGGAGCTGTTCAAGCACGGCGGTGTGACGATCATTAACCAGCTGACCGCTCTGTTTGCGAAAATCTGGCATGAAGAGAAATTGCCTTCCTCTTGAGGCGAATCAGTTATTGTCCCGATTTGCAAGAAACTCGCTCGCACTTCATGTGCAAATCATCGCAGGATTGGTCTTATTTCGGTTGCCTCCAAGCTATTAGCATCCACTCTGCTTCGCAGACTATCCCCAGTACGTGAATCATAATACCGTAAAGGACAAGCTGGTTGCCGTCCCGGCCGCGAATGCGTGGATCAAATGTTCACGCTCCACCACATTTATCACAGGTCCACTATTTTTACATTGTTAAACATATGTGCCGCTTTTGACTCCTTTGATCATCCTGTTTTATGACGTTGATTGCTAAAGAACGGGATGCCAGAGCAACATACCGCAGTCCTACGAGCACTTTACCTTCATACCTCCGGCAGAATGATGGTCTATGGCAAGCTTTTCTCGCAGTTCGCTGTCAATAGCGGTGTGTGACAAGGCTACCCTATATGCCCATTCCTCTTCAAATTCACAATCGAAGACCTGCTGTCGAATCTTTTAAAAGGTTTCCAACATTTTGGCCTAGATCTTCTACCGGGTGTGTGCGCTACCGACTTCGATTATACTGATTATATCGCCTTACTTGGTGACGTTCCTCAGGATATGTAACTCATTCTGGATTGTTTGGAGGTTGAAGCACCTAAGAATGGCATGCCCTTTGCCCCATCGTGGTGTAAAGTACTGCTCACGGATTGGCTTTCATCTGCTACTGTGCTCACTCTCGAAGGTGCAAAACTTGAACAGGTAGATAGCTTCGTCTAACTTGAGAGCTGTGTTTCTGCTGACGGCACTATCAACAAAGAAGTTTCTCTTCGCATTGCTAAAGCTCAATCAGCATTTGTCAATCTGAGGCACTTTTGGCATTGTCGCGACGTCTCATTCTTGCTAAAGGGCTTCGTTTACAATGCATCAGATCCCTCAGTGTTGTTGTATGGGAGGGAGTCTTGGCCGATTCGCGTGGAAGGCACGCGTCAGTTTTCTGCCTTCGCTAATGGTTGCTTAAGAAGCATTTCTCGGGTTTTCTGACACCATCGAATTAATAGTATTGAAGTTCCCTGTCGCATCTTTGGGAATGCGAGTATTCCCTTCAACAAACTGGTTTTGTTGCGATGGCTCGGTCACATCCTACGCATGACATCTGGGCGTCTACCGCGTCGCACTATATTCGCTCGTCAAGGATCTGGCTGGAGGCTACGGCGTGCTGGCCAGCCTTCTATATGGCGGCAGCACATGAAATCGCTGCCGGCGGGTCTAGCCGCTGTTGGATCCGTACGTCTTCCAAGATGGGGACACAAAGATGAGGAGTGCCAATGGCTTAACACTCTTGAGGACACGAATCGCAATCGGAATCAGTGGAAGAATTGTGTACAGTATTGTATTGATTGACATATTTAATACTTCAAACATTGCAAATGACAAAAAAGGAGAAAATCGGCGTTTGAAAAGAAACTAAAAATGTTTTTTCTACTTTTTGACAAAATGTTCCTTTCCTCCTGAGGCGTATTAGCTGAAATGTGTTACTCACTTCCAACTAGCATGCTACGATGATTATGACGCGATGACTTCCCCTTATCTGCTAATCTCCATGGTTTTTTGTTGGCTGTGTTTATTTAGTAGACTGCTGAGATTACATACATATATACACACATAAACGTTCCGTCGATATTTTAGTCGACCGTACTGCGTGACTAACTTGCACGGTTGGCCCCTCAAACGCATGTTGTGGCTCAGTTGTTGAGACTTGATTTTACCAAACGAAGTCTTATATTGTGATTCCCCAACTTCGGGTTAACAACCGCGGAGTTCCTTGCATTCAAAACAATTTCCAGTCATTGCTTGCAGGAAGTGCTCTCCTTGGTGGCTTGCCACGTAATGCAATCTTTGCAGCCCACAAACTAATCACTTTGTTGCAAATCAATTCCACTTTATCCTTAGCAGACGTTTGCAATTCCAAGGTCCCCGCCTTGTACTGCTTCATGCCAGAGTATTAGACGTATCGTGCTCAGTTCGAGAATGAGAGTACAGTGTAACTGGAAAATGATAGACCTCTGGAGATTGCGTTCCCATTCCAGATTGCCCAGTTATTGCTCAGACACTCACACGGATATGCGTATAAGTAGTCTCACTGGAACTCTGTAACTCATGATCATCCACAAGTATCGCTTCACTGCGCCGTTTTTACAAGACCTAGGAACAACAGCACGATCAATCACATTATCCGCAATTTTCTCAGACACTATGTTCGTGTTTAATCGGAGAAAAGGCCAAAGTCACTGGCCATGACTGTCAACGCGCGCTAACGAAGTAGACTTACTACACCGGGTACCTATAGAAGGATTATCATGCGCCATATATTCGGTACGAAACTAGACGGCCAAGCAAAGGTGATGGGTAGAACACATAAAAGTAAGGTAGGGAAAATGTTTGTTGAACGGGAGAAGAGTTAGCTAATGCTAAAAATAGGGCACCAGAAGTGAGCTAGCTAGGGAGGATGTAGCTGGGCGTCAAGTGTGTGGACGCAGCGTCGTTCGCAGTCGAGTCGCGCGCCAAAGGCGGAGATCGCGTTCGGGTTTCAAACAAATGGGAACAACGTTCCAACCGGCAAACCGCCTAATTCCCTAATACATAAGAAAGCTATAAGTTCATTATATTTTGGAGTAGTTTACACAGTCATACGGGGGAATCACCAGGTCACTACATACAAGTCAGCACAATTTGAACAGAAAACTAAGTATGATGGTCTGTCGCGGGGCCACCATATGCTGCTTACTTATCACAGAAGCATGCTGTCCAACAGATTTTGACACAGAAACAAGAAAGGATGATTAATGGAATTACATTCACCACCCTCTCGGAAAAAGCACTATACCCAAGCTCTGGCGCTTTTCGAGGACAAAAAATTGCAGATTTACTGATGAAATTTATGAGTGCTAAATCGGTATGCAGCAAATCCTTGGTGATCACATGAATGCCATCTTCAGCTTCCTTATCTCATCTATTTCTATCCAGTTTCTGGTAAAAGGGAAACCTGCAACATCAATCCCATGATCCTTCGCCGCCAGCCTGAGGCACCAGTTTAATTCTGGATCCCATATCGCTGTGTGTAGGTTAAACTTGCGTTGAGCTTTGGAGCATGCAGCAGTGTTGCCGAGAATGGTATTTTGTAGCTCAAGTTATTTGCTTAGACGTTCTCAACATCTTTCATGACGTATTGTTTTAGATCAAAAACCATCTATTCTATAAAGTTAGGGCGGATAGTTCGTGCATCATACGCAAGTCACCAAACATGGTAGATCGTGTTGGTAGATATACTGCAATCAGATACAGGTTTTCAATCACACTACAGATAAGTGAAGTCCGGTGAGCTGCATGGGACAACCACGAACGGAAAAATAATCAGGGTGGCAAGACTTGGATGACCTAATGCGCCATCAAGAAGTAACATGCTGCCGTATCAGGTTCGTCACGTAAAAGATTTTGCTGATCCGAGCAACTGATTGAAGAGCCAGAAGTCGGCGAAAGTCCACTGTGTAAGCAAGAAGCTCTGCTTATCTCCATGCTTGTTTTACTTGTATGGTCCCCCTGTGTGGAGGTCTCAGCTGGGCAGAGTGCGACAGGCTGGTAAACGCATCCCGACTTTGTAACGGGAGCGCCTTCGGTCTGTTCACATTGGTGGTAGCTTAAATGTAGAGGATTGAAAGTGCTTTATCTACGACCATTGTATTCTTTCATAATAAGCCAACAGGCTGTTTTATTATCGTAAGGTCACTCGATCAAGCTGGTTTTGGTATCAGCTACCAAACTGGTAACGCGTAATTGCGTGCACTCGGGGAACAGTTATAAAAGCATTTCGGGAAATGTAGCAGCTAAATGAAGGAATCTATCGAATATGACCGTAGTGCTCAAAATGCTCTAACCTAGAAAGTGGTTCATTCATTAGGATTAAATGATCTAAGCACGAAACCGATGAATTCCTCCATCCACACATTTAGCGGTAGATTACACTTTGAGGTCACGAACTAAACCCTGGAACGAGTGATGTGTTCTCGCACGTTTCCATGGTTCTTGCAGAAGTGAAAGATTTGGTCGCACCTGTATGGTCTGATAATCCGTCCGAAGAAGAAACGTCAAGAGACGAGGAGAGAAACAGTAAAGCTAGGTAGGAATACACACACCTGGAATACATATAAATAAGGTAATGGGAGCAACTAACATACGTGATTAGCCGGCGGATCTCACTAACTGTTTGACGGCTAAGTTGAATGGTTTGGCAGTATAGCAGTGGGATAATCTAAGTCGGAATACTTAACTGATGTCCCTGTGCAAATCAATGGACGCGGGGCAAAACTTGGTGCAAAGGAAATGAAATACTAATGTGGTCGGAATCGGGTAGGGTGGTCTAATATAATCAGGTCACACAAGCAAATTAACTATAGACTAACTTACGGTGTCTCGGCTGCAAATTTGGGTTCAGATACGAGGCGCAGATGTCCACTGTACACTCGGTGGTTTCGGCCAAGTCCAAAAGGGTTCGCATCCCAGGCATACGAAAGATGAAGCGATCAACCACAGGGACGGGAAATCTGGAAAAAGGCAAGGGAAGTGCCCAGCTGGGGTTAATGGATACATTGGATTGGAACATACGGAATCAGAATGCTGCAAGATAGCGAGGAACTTCGAATGGAAATGATGTTTTATGTGCTGGTGATTTATTCACAGGTAAACTAGAGTTCAAGGATGATCTGGAAGTCGCATTTCGAGGAAGAAAGGAGCATATG
>CALYDF020003253.1:0-35935 GCA_944474145.2 Dicrocoelium dendriticum
GGTTGATGGATATGCCCCTTAGGACCTGTTTGTGAGTGAAAGGTGTGCCCGATAAATACGTAACATTATCAAGCATTGTACGCGCAAAGTTGATCGAGTGCAGAGTGAGGTATCATGTGTATTTTTATTTTATAGCAAATTGTCGTGCCGCCTTCACTAACCCTAAGCGGTGGTGAGACAAAGTAGTCCGCTGTCAGCTTATCCTCATTAACTTCCGGCCAATGACGAGTTCAATGGCAAACGCGTTCACGGGATATGATTTAGAAGCTGTAAATCTCTCCTTGAGGAGAACGACCTTCTTCGGTATCAGCTAAAGTCGTTCAGGAATTCAAGTAACCTGGCAGCTATATAGCGCCCGTGGATCGAAGATGTGGTTACGAACCGTATAGCAAAAGCTCGAGGTGCTTTTGCCAATCTCCGCCACCTGTGGCGCAGACGCGACATTACTCTCGCCCTGAAGGGCAGAGTTTATAACGCAGCCGTCCGTTCAACTCTCCTATATGGTTGTGAAACCTGGCCCATCAGGTCGACAGACATAAAGAGGCTCGTCACTTCGATCATCGCTGCCTTCGCAGCTTAGCTCATGTCTGGTGGGAGCACCGCGTGAGCAATGAGCGTGTTCGGCGTCGCGTATTCGGTGCAGGAAGAGCGAGTGAACCGCTCAGTACCATTATATCACGCGCCAGTATCCGATGGCTTGGCCACGTGTTGCGCATGCCAGCACACCGTATCTCACGATGTGCATTGTTTGCGCGCCTGGGGTACGATTGGAAGAGGAGGGGGAGGCCAAGCGATGACTTGGTCGAGAGAAATGAAAACCCTCACTTCGAAGTTGGCGTCGGTTGGTGCATCCCGACTGCCTGGCTGGGGTCCTAAGGACGATGAGCACGTTTGGTTGGACACACTTGCTGATTTTGAGCGAAGATAGCCGCCCCCCGTAACGTGGTTAGGGTTTGGTAGTTTTCCTTGTCCCATCCCCCTTTTAGGTTCCCCTTCCTATTTCGATCTCATACGAAATGCATAATATAATATTTAACATTATTACTTTTAAATTACTTTACTTTTACTTTTAAATTTTTTCTAATGTAATTTTTAGTATCTTATCATTTTGTATTGTGACAAA
Organism: Dicrocoelium dendriticum; assembly: GCA_944474145.2. Taxonomy (NCBI): domain Eukaryota; kingdom Metazoa; phylum Platyhelminthes; class Trematoda; order Plagiorchiida; family Dicrocoeliidae; genus Dicrocoelium; species Dicrocoelium dendriticum. The sequence continues at coordinate 1,124 of CALYDF020003253.1, forward strand.
GCAGATGAGGTGTGTCACTCAGCTAGTGTGTGCATTGATGATGATCATGAATGACGCAGTAACAGCAAGCGAGCTAATAAGCAGTCGCCCTCAATACTGAAATCAAAACCATTTTAGTATCTATCACTGGATCTTAGGTAGCAGATTAAAAAGAGCTGCACTCTTGTCCCTTGGAATCAACAATGAAACTCATTGTTTCACCGGCATCACTAAAACAAACGACAATTACAACGAATCTCACTTGTGGATACAGATTGAAGGTGAAATGAAAGAGCCCTGCGGAGAAATAGCTTTAGTATAGGTTTTGCTGGAGTCCCCCGATTTTTGGTAATCCAGCATTCGACTAATTATCTCCCTCGCGATCACAAGGTAATTATCTGAGAAGGGAGCAAAGGGTGGTATGGACAATATAGAGTCTGATGTTCTTTACATGCTAAAGATACCAAAACAACAATACAATAAATTAAGTAATGAGCTGGTGTTGTTCGTAAGCTACAAGCAGCACTCAACCATACTGTGCACAGGGCTTTCTATTTCAGTTGCTGGCAAGGATCTACAACCACTTTCGATGCAAGGACTCGATGGAAAGTAGGCCTCACAATGGATCTATGCCAGTGAAAAACGACGTGTAGGGCAATTCACGGAAGGATTTCGTAATAAGACCGTATTTTGATGGATTGCAACAACTCCGGTGAATTTGGCTGAGTGGGACACACTGCGTGTATAGCTCAGAATCACTGATTTCAGAATAGCATCGCTGGGTAAAGGCAAAATCGAACCCCCTTGGTCTTTTACTGTGGCAAGCTAGGGAGAAATTGAGGAGCTTCCTTTTTAAGTCCACGGAAAGAGCAGACTATGGTTCGTCAAGGTGTTGCGATTGCCGAACAGCACCCATGCCGCGGACGTCTGAGAGGTTGAGTTTACACAATTCAAATGTTGGCATTATGGATAACCGCGGCATGTCTGCATACAAGATGCTTCTTGCCGTGTTAGAGAGCATAACAGGATGTTTTAAATATTTTGCAAAGTTTCGCCCACAGGAACACGGCCAGTTATCAGGAGCCAGGCAAAGTGCAACTGCGATTGACCGCACATATAAATACTAATGTGGCAAGACCGGCGTAACCATTTCGTAGATTTAGTCGTTGAAACCTGCAAAGCGGTTCGTTGTAGTTCTGTGCCATCTTTACTAACCGGGATCGTACGAGTATATTATGCGGGGTTCTGTGTTCAACACGTAAATAGCGAAGCAGGAGTTTGAACGAATGACTCTCACACGAAAGTGCCAGTTCTGAGTACCATCAGCTAGTTAATCTGCACGGGTCATAGTTCCAGAAGAACAGAACCTTTCTCTCCCGACTAGGAGAGCTTATTATAGTTACGATTGAGCAGTCACGAAAACAATGGCGATGGTCCCAAACACATGTGTGCCCATTTACGGCGGTTGACAAGCAGTAATTTGGTTTTTTGCATGCACTGATATAGCTTTGTCCACGTTTAAGGATTCGTGGAACAATCCTAGAACCCAAGCCAGCTTGCCCAACGTAGATATAAGGTTACCAAAATTATTAGCTTTAAGTGGGGCACCGCAAAACTCACAATTATTCCATTGCCCGTAAACTCGCCAGGGAGTTTTTGAAATCAAGTCCGAAACTTGGACGGCCGCACTCATTGCTGACGTACCTTCGGTAACGCTGAATTGCCAAATGTCCATTGCGAATTTTGGATTTCCCGACAGTGCCAGAGCAAAATTGGATGGCGGGGGTGGGTTAGGGACACAGAGGCGGGACCTGGTGTCTAGGATCGCGAATCGCAATAGACAGGTCCTGCTTCGATCGCCCGGCAGAGCAACGAACTAGCCGCTTCGTGCTGTGAGATGATGGGCCAATCACCAAAGCCCAATGGACGTGTCCAACGGTATTCTGTAACACCTTAGGACGGCAGCTGAGGAATGACCGCTTGTCGCACATTAATCTATGCACTCAATGATGCAAGTAAATGCCAGACATTTAGTACCCGTTAAAACAACAACCTACCGGACATGGACTCCTAGAAAAAATGGTTCAATGATTTTTCGACCGTCAAGCCAGCCCAGGCCCTGAGCTCGCAGCTGGGTGTATCACAAGTGAAACGCTACAAAAAACATCGCCGTGGGTTGTTGCTACGGTGTAAGCGCCCCGCTGATTTCCCCTCGATCCAACCATCCGAGGAATTCTAGCTAATTAGATTATCATTTGATTGGAAGGGGAAAGCCCGTCAAACTCGCTAGACCAACTCAAAACGCAGCTGCAGGGAAGATCTCAAGTCCCCCTCAAATCATACCAACGCATGGATACCTTGCGCACCTATCTTTTACCGCGTCATACACATTGCCTCTCATTAGCGGTGGTGCACCGGCAGACACTCAAATCGATGGATAGGCTGATCCGGGCAAGTATACGAAAACGGCTATGACTCCCAAGGACACTAGCGTTGCTTTCTTTCACGTATCAATTAAGGATTATGGCCCAGGGGTTCCGCGTCTTTCTTGTATTAGCCCATTGCTTCAGGAGGACTGCCTAGAACGTCATCTTTCACTCTTCCACTCAATTACCAGCTGGGCGATAAGCGAAGCTTCAGCGGCTAACATCCAGCGTCTCGCCATGAAACCGTGATCGTTGGGAGTCCAAGCCGTCTTTGACGAAAATGAAGCTACGCGAAGGAACTCACTGGCCACAATCTGTAGCCGACGAATCCTTTGCTTCAGGGTGGGTACTTTACGACGCCCAGCGTCTCACTAGCTGGGATAAGAAACCCTGAGAGCGAATCTCTCCCACAGAGACCTCTACAGCAGAGAGAACACACTTCCGAGCAGGGGTGCTTATACGACGTAATCTCTCGATGCTCCAGGGGGACGACCACATTTCCTTGCATGGAGACTTCGCAAAATCAGACCTCTATAAACCGCACTGAGGATGTTGCCATAGTTTGGCAACGAAATGTCCGCAACAGAATGGCCTAGCTCGGAGAACACTACCAATCCTCATCCACCCACATTCCGAGCTATAGGTATTCTCAAATTAAATTTTCCCAAAACCTTTGGCCAATTCGATCACTTTGATATTAAGGAACTGATGAAGGCCGATATGCGGGGACCCCCAGAATCGTCCGTTATGCCCTCCAGTGGGCCCGTAGCCTAAAGAGTAACCAAACTTGTCGTGTGTACCCTCATGACAATGCGGGTTCGAGTCTTGCGTAGTGGACAGGAGTGACCCTCGCAGTATCCTTAGCCCACACGTGCGAACCAATGGTCGTTGCGGCGCGCGCGGCATACGAAGCGGTTGGTTACCTCGGGCGTACCGGCGTAACTGGTTGAATGCCTTTTTTGCCTGTTGCCGTTCCTATGAGCTCTTCGTGTATATTTTTAGTTAGGCCTGTGGGCGAAAGTAAGGCAGCTAAGGCTAGGCAAGCTGCAAGCAGACTGCTCCTAATAGCACGAGCTCTGGCTCTCCGAGCCTGCTCTAGAGCAACCTCTGAGAGCTCAGGCTCTCAAGCTCAGGCTAAGAGCTAGAGGCTATCTCTGCTACCGTCTCCCGGCTCTTCTCTGCTCGGCTCTGAGTCCTGATGCTCTAGGGGCTCCTTCTTCTCTCGAGCTATGAAGGCTATCAGCGCTCCTCTCAGCTCGCTCGGCTGCCTCTGCTCCTCGGCTTAGCTGCTCTCTGCCGATAGCTCTTCGAGCTAGCTTCAAGCTCCTAGAGCTTTGAAGGCTCGTGCTCTCTGAGAGCTAGCTGCCTCACGCTCTCACTCTTAGCTCAGCAGGCCTCGGGCTGAGCTCAGCCGCAGCAGCTCTCTGCTGAGCTGCTCGAATACTAGGCATAGGTGGTAGGCTATCATGACTTATTCAATTTCCACGAAACCTCCGCATAATCTTTAATTATGCACCTTGTGCCTGCAACAACAACTCCGGACCGAAATCAGCGACGAACGACAATCGTTCGCTGGCTTGCCACAGTTCCGTTGCATTCTCCCAAGAGCACAATGTGGGTTTGAACATCCTCTAGGTCGTAATCTGCCGGCCCAATAGAAAGTTTATAACTGTTGTTAGATGAAGTTCATTAATAGGCTACACTGCTCCAATACTCCGTAGTCTTGCTGCCTCGGCTCGCCCAAATACTGCAACAGTAAATACGGCGAATATACCCAAAGAGTGACAAAGAGACCTATGTGTGTCACATGACGTATAAAGCTACATCAGGTAACGATCCCAGGCGATCGAATTAGACAAGGTTTACTTTTTTACTTACAATGAGACTCGCGGTCCATAGTGAATATTGCGCCATGGCAATCCAATCACCAAACGAGTGTTGCTTTTTCCACAACAGCCCCGCATTGCTTCAGTTGAAAACTAAAGAATACAACGATTTCGGGATTCTGAGTTTGCAATTGACCACACAGCTACAACGCAGTGTTCATATGTGGTGAAGGCAAAGGCACATAAAACTACACAAAGGCAGATGGAGAGAAGGGGGGAAACGCAGTCATCCGCTTTTGATCGAGGTTCCCAATTCAAGACACAGGGTTTGCAGTGGCCCCACCTTCTACTTATACAATTCTGCTGGCATTAGTATGACTACAAAGAGGTCCAGTCACCTTACTATCTCATTTCCTGTAACCAATTGCTGAATTTCCTGCTATAAAGAATGCAATGTGCCCAACTTGGTTTGGCTAAATGTTCAATTTGTTTATCGCAAAAAAAAAACCATCAATGTGGTCTGCAATACTGTGTGGTCCCACGGTTGGACAGGCAAATCCGAGACACGGATGTCGCCAACACCAATATATCTATAATCTATTATGATAAATTTTTTTTATACAGTGAAAAAACAGGAGAGATTAATACCATTTAAGGCGGCTGGTAACGGGCAGCAGCGATGCTGAACAATTGGCTTACTTACTTTTCTCAATAACAGCGTTGAAGTGGGGCTATCACGAGCCATTCGGAAATGAGCGTTGGTTATTTTTTTTCTGTCTAAACCAATTTTGGTCAAGCACAAAGTCAATCGAAATGAAACTCGGCTGCCCGCCCCATGCGCTAATAGCATGCCGCAGGGGCAATTGAGTGTACACATGTTGTGTTTGTGTGTGATGTGTGTGTGGTGTGCGTGCGACAAAGGGGACAATTGCGGTGAAGAAAAATAACCAATCCGTTTTGACCACATATTCCTGCGAAGTAGATGTGAGGCAGAGGCAATACCACAGGGTTCGCCCGATCGAGATTCTTACGCTCACATGATGGTTAGTGATACCAGCGTGTGAAAACATTTATTCGTGTCACAGTGAAAAATTTATTAGACTCCTACCAGCGTGGACGGGGCCGGTCCCAACATTGACGGTCGATAGGCCGAAAGGTTAAACCAAACCAGAACATCTGGTTCAATCCACGAGCACTTGGGTCCAAACATACGAATGCAGTGTGTCTGGCGATATGTTTTCCAGGAGATGATATGCCCGAAAGTCCTGGTTTAGAACCACCTAGATGATGGCGAATTGAACAACGGTAAGGAAAGACACATAAGTTCATAATGGTCGGTAATCTGATGGATAGCTGAATACGCGAACCTGGCCAAGCAATACGCTAGTTAAAACAAAGTGAACAGGATGAAAAGTCGGCAATGCAATAATATCAGCGAAGGATGTTAAGATAACCTGAGCTGAGGGGTGTTGAATTCGACCCCAGTGAAGCAACACTGTGACATTTTAACATCAGTGGAATTATACAATAGCACATGACTCCAATATCTTCAGCCGCCGCATGAAAATAGAGGCCACCGCCATCGCCTGAGTGTGGCTTAACCAGTCTGCGATCTGACCGAACGCCACGAGTCAGAACCTCTGGATCCTCTCTGACCATTGGCTTATGATAATACATCTTGTATTTATTTATAGCCCAGAATGTCGTGGTCATGGACAGGGGAGCAAAGTCCCCCATGCAACCGCCGCCAATAGTAGTGCCCAAGAAGATTGAGAAGAGGACCAAAGCCCACAAGAATGAAGACCATAACCAGAACCTGAAGAATCCATCTTTTGGAGATAATACCCGGGGCCATGGAAAGCTTCATCTTGCAATACGTCCATAGGGGTTATGGCACGGAATGAAGAAAAATAGTGCGTTTTTTGGTGGTTTTATGGTTGGCAAAAGTTCTTGAAACAACATGGAACCATGGGAATTGGAACTTATGTGGCCGACAACTTCGATTGTTGGGGCCATGACAAAGAAAAGCCACTCAAGGAAGTGGGGAGAGGGTCCAGAAGTAGTCACTGGCGTAACAGCAGAAGGCTCCTTACGGGATATTGTAGTTGATCTTCCGTATGCAACCCACTACGTGGCTGTCGAAACTGTTTGGATGGTGCCCCCGGCGATAGTCGGTGCCTAAAAGTACAGTACCGTCGGTGCTCGGACTTCGAACTCACTCTCCACCCACTGTTTCTACTGTGGTCCAAGTGTGTCAGGTACGCCGATAACTACGACACGGTCTACTCAGACACGAACAAAGCTCCTCCTAACCGTATATCTGATAGTTCAAAAGTTTTTTCCCTGTCCTACGTATGAAATTGACGTTTAATCATAAATGGACCATTGCTTCGAAATACTTTGTTCTAATCGGTTTCTACGCCCCTCTGCCACTAATATAAGGAAAAAGCGGGCTTAATATTCGAATAAAACCCACACATGTGAAAGTCGTCGTCAAAGAAACTCCAGATTCTGCTGACATGAGTTCGTCACGCAGATGGCAACTATTCTTCCGTGGGAAGCAATAGTGAGGGTAACCCGAAACGTAAACACTACGCGATTAGAAGTCCATTTAAGGCCGCACGAAGTTCAAGAGTCGGATGTTAATCAGATACAACCATTCGCATTGGCGGGTCGACTATTATTGTTGCGGGCCCGTCCAAAAATCCCCGCAAAAACCGCGCCCATAATCTCCCGTCATAATTGCTGTGGGAAACTGAGTCCAATAATCTCCCCATAACGCAGCAGCGCTCCGCCACTCCGAGGCGTGTCCCAACTGCGAACCTTTTGACAATGGCCATTTTCAACTTACCACCACTTCGTGGTGACAGTTTTTCCTAACTTAATAACCCAGTGCATTGGCTGTGATCGCCCTTTGTCGGTCGTAAAAGAGCATACAGAGGACCACTTGCCTTTTCTTTCTCTTCGCCACCGTTGGCAGTCGGTCGGGTCACGTGATTGCGTGTGCGTCGTTAGCTGGCCAGCGTTTGCATCAAGTCATTAGCGCGTCTATCCTAAACCCCCTCTCTTGTGCGTCCGTTCCGAGTGCTCAGCGCCTATCCGAACACTTGCGGCTAGGATGGTTCACACTATCGCTCAATTATCTGCCTCACCTTCTAAGCTAGCGTCATCAGGACAGCGCAATTCCGTTCGAGTGGTCAGCGTATCAAGCCGTCATCTTAGGCGTGCTTCAACCGTGCCAGCGACACACTTATCAGGCAATTACGCAATTATCTCAGATGCGGTGTTTCCTCAATTATAACATTGACGACAGAGTTGGCGAACCATGACTGACGAATGCGCCGATTTAAAACTGATGCTGCAGCAACAACTTATGTTGATGTCCGTTTTAACCTAAAAGCTCTCCTTTTCTTCCCTTCACGCAGGTCCAAGCGCTCATTCTTAGTCAGTGGACCATGTGGTTAGCGGCATCCGGGAATTCCTCTACGACGCCAAGGCCGGGGTAACGTTCGAATCCTGGTACAAGCGGTACCAGGACCTTTTCACCGATGACTTCGCTTCCCAGCACGAAGCGCGGAAGGTCCGACTGCTTCTGCGCAAGCTTGGTATGCTCGAACACCAGCGCTACACCAATTTCATCTTACCGAGGAACCCACGCGAATTTACCTGTGACGAAACGGTCCGAACATTGTCACAGATTTTTGGCGAGCAGTACTCTCTGTTCAATGCTCGCTATCAGTGTCTGCAGCTGACCAAACGTGATGCTGACGACTTCATCACGAAAGCGGGCGTGGTCAACCGTGAATGCCAAAGTTTTCAACTTGGCTTGCTCACCGAGGACCAATTCAAATGCCTGATCTTTGTCGCTGGCCTCCAGTCTCGGCATGATGCTGATATCCGGAAGCGCCTCCTGTCCAAGCTACAACAGAATGGCTCAGTCACACTCCAGAAACTGGCCGAGGAGTGGCACACGCTGCACAACTTGAAGCAAGATTCTGTAATGAACCTGAACGCCGCCGCACCTGGTATGGCCTAAGCAATCGCAGCCTCTAGGGCGCAATCTTCCGCGATCCACACCTAATCCGACCGAGCGAAGTCCTCACCATACGCGTGCCGATTCTGTGGTGCCTGGCATTTCCACCGCGACTGCAAGTTCCGCCAGCATCGTTGTCAACGTTGTGGCAGGTTGGGGCACCAGAATGGTTACTGCCATTCTCCAGCTCCAAAGGGGGACAAAACTGGGCTGTCCCCCTTCCGCGATCCAAAGAAGATATCCTGACCCACCCAAACCTGGTCCGGTTGGCAGTTCCCTGAGCCGGCTGACCACGTTCCAGATCAACGCTGCGGATCGGAGAAAATTCATCGACGTCTTGATCAATGGTCAGTCGGTCCGAGTGCAGTTGGACACTGCGTCGGACATCACGATCATCTCCGAGGATCTCTGGCGATCCCTTGGTAAGCCACCATTCGAAGCGACCTCCCAATCTGCCACCAGCACCTGTGGTGATCGCGCGCAGCTAACTGGGTAGCTGCACTGCTCCGTCTTCTTCCGGGGCGCCACGTTCAACGCCATCTGCTACATCACGAAGGCGATGCTCAACATGCTTGGTCTCGACTGGCTCGAAACCCTTAGCTTGGTCGATCTTCCTTTTCAGGTCATCTGCAACGTGGTACATTCTCCGACAGTGCCAAACGACCGAACTGACCACAAAGCCAGTCAATCCGCCCCCGTGTTCCAGCTTTCTCAACAAGTCTCAAAGATGCCACTACACAAATCACCGGTTCCTTGGCTTCCGCCAGCAAAACCGTGGTCTCTAGTGTACATCGATTACTCTGGTTCCATCGATGGCATTTCCTATCTGGTCGTGGCCGACGCCTATTCCGAATGGCCAGAAGTGGTCGCCGTCAACCCAACAACCGCATCCGTCACTCTGACTTGTCTCCAACGAATCTTCAGTCAACATGGCCTTCCCGAGTTCTTGGTGTCCGACAATGTTACCCAGTTTACCTCTTCCGTCTTCGAAGAGTTTTGTCGCCGACGCTGCATCGAACAACTCCGCTCACCGCCTTACCATCCCCAGTCCAATGGTCAAGCGGAGCGATTTGTCGACACACTCAAGAGGGTGCTTTTGAAATCTCGCGGGGAGGGGACTGGGGATGAGTATCTTCAAGCCTTCCTGCTCTCGTACCAGTCCACACCGAACCCAACTACTCCACAATGCCAGTCACCAGCTGAAACAATGATGGGCCGCCAGCTACGTACTACCAACGAAGCGCTCATTCCAACTGAGAAGCCACCTACCCACTCTGGTGCTTGCACTAAACGTAAAATTTCGCCGTCGGAGCCCCAGTCTACGCTCGCGATTGCCAAGCAGGTCATCCTCACTGAATCAAAGCAACCGTGACGGCCAGGCGGGGTGACACGCTGCATGATGTCTCCGTTGTTAATGACACCTGGGTCCGCCCTTGCAATCAACTTCGTCCGCGCCACTGAGAAGCCTCCACGCCAGCCAGCTATCCCTTGCGCCTGCGGCTGCACATCTTGCTGAATACCTGGAATGCCTCCACAACGGGAGACCACGGTCAAAGCCGGTCAATCTCCACCGCGTTTGGAGAACCTGCCTTGTTGACGAACAGGAAGAATCCGGAGGTCTCCGAGATCCCTCGTGGTTGATCCTCGTCAGGAGCGGTACGATTTCTCTCCAAAGGGAGGTTTTGTAGGCACGTCAAATATTCCAGCAAAGATGCGCTAGAAACCCCGGCAGAATGGCTGTGGAAAGCGATGTTCAATGCCTCCCCATAACGCAGCAGCGCTCCGCCACTCCGAGGCGTGTCCCAACTGCGAACCTTTTGACAATGGCCATTTTCAACTTACCACCACTTCGTGGTGACAGTTTTTCCTAACTTAATAACCCAGTGCATTGGCTGTGATCGCCCTTTGTCGGTCGTAAAAGAGCATACAGAGGACCACTTGCCTTTTCTTTCTCTTCGCCACCGTTGGCAGTCGGTCGGGTCACGTGATTGCGTGTGCGTCGTTAGCTGGCCAGCGTTTGCATCAAGTCATTAGCGCGTCTATCCTAAACCCCCTCTCTTGTGCGTCCGTTCCGAGTGCTCAGCGCCTATCCGAACACTTGCGGCTAGGATGGTTCACACTATCGCTCAATTATCCGTCTTACCTTCTAAGCTAGCGTCATCAGGACAGCGCAATTCCGTTCGAGTGGTCAGCGTATCAAGCCGTCATCTTAGGCGTGCTTCAACCGTGCCAGCGACACACTTATCAGGCAATTACGCAATTATCTCCGAGGCGGCGTTCCCTCATTTATAACACTTAGTTTTTTGTTTCTTGAACAGAATACTGTACTGTGGGAACTTTTAAGGTGCAATGTTAAAATGCTATAGAATCATGATCAAATTATGCAAGAATGAGTGATATGTTTTTGCTTTTATTAGCTTCTGCATGATGTCGGTTTCTATGTTGAAACTAGAAGTAAGTCAATTATATTTAAAATACTGCAGATGGGTTTTCTCCTATCCGACCACAGGACAGACTATATGGTTCCAGTCTATCAAAACTGTCTCCTAAACGTAGGCCGCGTAAACTGTGGACGAGGTTAGTATGAAAGTGTTAGACGGATGATCTACACACTGTCATTCATCTTATGTTTTAAGAATAACGCCGTAATAACTACTTCAGAGCAGATGTAAAAACTGCAGTTGAGCAACCATAGCATGTGCAATCCGTTCCAGCATAGTCTGTTCGTGTTGTCCACGAACCTTCAATCGCAGCGCAACTGTACGCTATGGTCCTACACCAAAATCGTAAATTATAGCTGATATTCGGTAAGAGGTTGCATCTGGCCTTCACCATCCTTCCTCAGTATCATAAAGACCAACTTGATTGTGTTCACGGATAGGCGGAATTCGGCGATGCACACTGGGTGGTTATTAAATTCTTTTGGGAATAGGCCCGCCGTCGTCGGGATTGCTAATATCTCTCCAGATGGTCCGTACATATGGCAAAAGGAGACCGAAGGTGCCGAGCTAAATCATTGCTGTTGATCAGTTGATTCCAAACGCCGGCCCTTGTGGTGGGCGATATTTTAGTCACGTAGCTGCCAACCTCTACAATTCATTTTCGACCAAAGAGAAACTAACGTATGCCTTGGTGCAATGAGCCATCGTTAACGTGCAATGTCAGCCTATGGGGATGGACCTTTCCTTTCGCCTTGTCGAACGGTTTGCAGAAATCCACATTGTTTACGTCGACATAATTCCTCCGGTACACTAACTGCAAGCGATTATGTCTCCTCACCAGCAGGGTGGCAAAACATGAACGTGTTATGATACCGTGCTGTGAGCGTACCAAAATATTCTGAACCGGGACAGATTTAACAGAAACCTCTTCACGACATACTTGGCTACCTTGGCCAAAATTAGTGTCTGAGAAATTTGTCCGCCTTTGTCTATGTTTCGTGACAAACTTTTTAAAATGATCCTTGATTTCGAGCATTTACGGACATTCGGATAGTGATTCCTTGCACAAGTTTTGTCAATATCGACTTGAAAATCTCGTGGTGAAGCTCGTCATGCTTAACAAGTTGACCGTCTTCAAGCTTGGTGGATGGCTGCTGCACATCCTTAATACCGCGGACATATCCGTGAAAATCGGTAGTAGCGTGTACGACGAAATTGGTAAGGCCAACTGGTTATTTTTGGATAAGGAAGAGAACGTTTCTGCCAACGTGAACGCACGCTCATAATCGGAATAGGAGTGCGACACTGGTGCTGGTTTTACCCTCCTATGTCCGTATTTAAAACTCCTATTCGGCAATTTCTGTGTAACTTTCATGCTGCTATTTGAAATGACTCTATCTGCCCGTAGTCCCACTTGTGCAGCGTTCAACAGTGTTTTAAATGACACGTAGTCTTCTTCGCCGCAATCAATTCTAATCCACACTTTGTCAAACAAATGTGTTTAGCTCGGTTCAACTTTCTGACACTCGAAACTCACCAACCGGTTACCCACTGTGTTTACTCCATCCTGTGGAACCGATCAGCAAATCACCTATGGCAGTAGGTGATTTAACAGCAACGGGTGCATGACAATCTAATTGTGTTCAAGTATTCTGCAGGTTGGAATTGCTTTTATACTTTAGATACTTGCATGCAAATATTTTTACAACGTTACGAGAACAGTTGTCGGATATCCTAAATTAGCAGTTATAACGAATCAATAGAAAACCATAATTTACTCAGTTCAATGCTGGTTTATCAATTAGATTGCGCGGTTCTCACAGCTTAGTTATATACATGCATCTGTGATCATCAAGGATATTTTTTCCGTCATTCCGCGCCACTTAAACTACTTTTTGGTATCTGTTGTCCATGGAAAACAATTTCATCTTTGTGGATCTCTTTTTATCTCCGCGCCTAAAACGCATGCTAGAATCAAAGAAAAAGCGTTAAAAATAATAACTACATTGCATTATAACCTCTAACAATTTATATCAAGGTAGAGTCCCTGGCATACTCGGAAATCAGAGTTGTCAGGATGTTTGGCGGAAGATGAAACAATTAGTGGACGCTCGCATCTAGTGTCAAATCCAGATGTCGACCCTGAATTATTTCACCGCAACTTTTGTTACTTCAATGGTAACCCAAATTTTCTCAATTTATCTCGCTGTTTGGACAGTCCCACAGCCTTATCATCTGCCATTGACAGCGTACAATACACTGCTGCAGTTCAATTACAACAGGAAGTAGCCCGGACGGATTCTCTCCTGTTGTCGTCAAGAAGCGTGCGGATTCGGTTGCGCAGCCTCCCGATGACTTGTACAGATCGTGCATACAGAAAGGAAAAATTGCCGAAAGTTGGAGAAATGCTAGAACTACACCCGTTCCAAAGAAAGGCCCAGATAATCATAGACCAAATGCTTGCAACTCAGTGAACTTGAAAGTCTTCGAGTACATGGTTCTTGAAATGGTAATCACTGAAAGTAATTCGGATGATTTGCCCAAGTCTACTTACTTTAGTTATAGATCTATACAAAACGCATAAGCCTAAGTTTTACCCTCATTGCTTGACAGAATAAATCACTTGTAAAATGCTTTCTCGACTAAAGCTAGGCTTTCAGCAATGTACCCCGTAACATTTCTTTGAGAGACTTACATGATGCTTGAGTTCAACCTTCTAAAGTTCATATGCTGAGGAACTACTGCTGGCGTATCAGAACTAAGCCATTCGGCCAACCAAGGAAGAATTTTGGCTGTCAACCGACTGCGAATAATAGAATGCAAAATCGGTCTATACGATGCATAACCGACTTGCACTACTGTTCAACGAAAGCTACGGCAGTGTTCCAGGACGTGGTGGGTTTTCGCCTGGCAAGCGTTCTCCCTATAAAAAGCCACAAATGTCCGCTTAATAACACTGCAACGTGGCGGATGTTACTCGCCACAAAATAAAGTCACAGCTATGCATTTTCACACTGACGCAGTCCTCAGCCTTCTACATCGAACCTGTGCAACTAATTCTGCTATGAACAATGCTTTGTTGGAGCACAGAGCATATCTATCTCGCAAGTGTTATTGGTTGCAAAAAGCCTTGTTTAGGCTCCTGTGCTCACGGATCACTACCTGGCGAAATTACCCCCAACTTGTGTTTTGACGGATTTTTGCGCGCCACAGCGCCATAATGTCCCTGGGTCTGACTATTACCTGACAGTATGCTCACTCATACGGACAACATCTTCTCTTTTATACCTTTCATCAAAACGAAATGTTTTAACATTCCACAGAAGCTATGCTTGTATGCATATTTGATCACGCCTTTACAGGTGTGTCTCGTTTTACCGAGAATATAGTATTTATTTATTTATTTAGTTTACTCGACTTGGGAGTAAACTATTCTTACTAAAAACCAAAGTCACTATGGTTCTCGAAGGAGTCATATGATCGCCACACAACTTTTCTAATTACCTTGCCTAAGTACCTGCCGCCGATAGAGCAACATCGATGAAATAGGCAGAGGACGCAGTCTTAGGCTTGGAGCTTCGAACCGCAGCAACATCCATTAAACTTAAGCTCATCTAGACGACCTTTCATTAAGTTCCAGAGAGTATATTTTGACTCGAAAAGAGTTAGGATTTAATGACGTATTTCTATCCCTTCACAAGTCTACAGTTATCAACAAATTCTCATGCTTTGCTCTGAAAATCACATAAATAGTGAGAGTGAAACTGTTCGCCAAGCTTCGCATTTGGTATGCAAAAGTTTCACCACCACACGAGGTGATTTCCTCAGTGCAATGCTGGGTCAAACGTAATCGCTGGCTTAGTTCTCGAGTTGTGATTGATTAGCTAGTGACGTTTGTATTGACCCTCTCGATCTGTGCCCCGTGAGCACAGATCTCTCCCAACTTCTCTGGTAGACACAGGCGATCCGTAGGATGGTTTTATCCAGGCTGTCGCCACTGTATTGTTAACGGCTCGTTTAGCTGCTCGCGATGGCTTTTAAGTTGTTTTAATTCTCTCCGTCTTAGCGTTTCGTAAAGCGGGTCAAATTTGAACTGCATGTTTATCGAGTGCTTCATCGAGTACCATGCCTCTAGGAACTCTCTTCCTTTTCATGTGTCTCATTTTGCTAGCACCTCTGTGTTGTTCCAATCCAAGTGATGTCCTTCGTCTGTAGGGATTGAAAGCAGTGAGAGAGCATAAAGATTCTTACGTGCTTTCTTATGCTTTTGTGTTCTTGTAGACACTTGTTATCCTGTTCGACCAACATATTTCTTATCGCAATATTGTGTACAAGATAAGGTGTCAAGATTGCGACAATAACTATGTTGGTAGGATAGTAAGACAACAGTCTAAAAGATTACAAGAGCATAAGAAAGCTTGTAAGAATCATTACGCTTTCTCACTGGTTTCAGTCCATACAGACAAAGAAGGACATCACTTGGATTGGAACAACACAGAGGTGCTAGCAAAATGAGACACATGAAAAGGAAGAGAGTTCCTAGAGGAATGGTACTCTACGAAGCACTCGATAAACATACTTCTCGAAATTTACCCGTTTTACGAAAAGCTAAGACAGAGAGAATTAAGACAAATTAAAGCCGTCGTGAGCAGCTAAACGAGCCGTTAAAAATACAGTGGCGACAGCCTGGATAAAACCATCCTACGGATCGCCTGTGTCTACCAGAGAATTTGGGAGAGATCTGTGCTCACGGGGCACAGATCGAGAGGGTCAATTCAAACGTCACTTGCTTATCTATCACAAATCGTGGACTAAGTCTGCGATTACGTTTGACCCAGCACTGCACTGAGGAAATCACCTCGTGTGGTGATGAAACTTTTTTAAACAGATTAAGATTCTCGGCGAAAAGCTGAAACCAGGAATCATCAACCGGGCTACCAGTAAACCAAGTCGTTTTAGATAGAGAGGGGTTGCACTCTACCAATTCAGTGAACTATCTAGATGTCAAACAGCAGCAAACCTTCTTGGATACTCCATATAAACGGCACGTTCACAAAATTGCGGAGACTTTCTTCTACGCTGCTAGATAGCAAGCGTCATTTGTCCCAAAAAACTAAATACTTTGCTTTCAGACCGCTTGTGTCTTACCCCACTAAACCAATTGTTTCCCTGACCCAGTCTCCTAACTAAGAATCACAATGTCCAAGAAAGCTCATCGATACAACAGTCTAGCTGCAGTGATATTCAAAGTCGAAATTTGTTAACATTATTGTGTCGATTCATTACTGTGCATGCAAAAGGCTCACTTCGAGAACGCTCACATATGTAAGTCACCATAATCCTGGTGCACTGTACGACTTTATATCAAATTGATCAAGCAGTAAAAGGCACAGATCCAAATATGCCCATACAGTGTTTTACCAATTATCCAAACTCCTGTAGATGACGCCTTTTTATGTCAGCATACCTCAGTCGTTGTGGAGCCTACAAGCAAATTTGCAGTGACGATTTTACAGTATTTGCTACTTATAAATGTCTGGTGTATTATATTTACAATATTTAAAGTGTGTGTAACTGCTGGTAATCCACCCTTCTAAATGCATAAACAATGGCTGAATACAGATATCACGGATGCTATGGCCAAGCCCGGCATTAATCTCCTACGAAGCGATGGACCCAGAATTGAAGACGGAGTGCTGCATTGTTCCCGAGCTGAATGCATCTCGATATCATCGACGACCCAACTATGCAAGTTGTTGATTCTATTTGGTAACGACTATATTTAAAAACGTTCTAAGGTCGCTGCTCTGCAAGGTTCAAGTTATACCATCAAAATGAATTACCGCATATCGTCTGCCATGAAGCTAATCCCGGCACGGTCATAAAATCACATCCTTCTCGAGGGGGGAGTTCAAAATTTACGCAATCGAAGCTGCAGCTTCGCTCAGCAAGCAACTCAAACCTAATTTGCAATAAGGACTTGCCGATATACCCCAAACAATATCTTCACCGCTCCTACAAGCTTCAAAAGTGATGACGATCCATCCGTCTTAAAACTTGTGTTCACCAAAAAAAGAACTGATGACTGATGCCGTAAGCCTAAATTCACCATTGGCCGCAGCGACCAATCGACGTTGCTCTTCGGTGCAGCTGTGCGCGGCATATATCTTTGAAAGCATCAGTGAATTTAACGTTATCACTCAGCAATGTACACAGCCTGATCTTTTCTAGCAAACTCATTACTCTTTTCCAGCTCCGGATCTTCACAACGTCACCTGGAAGGAATTGGTCATTCTGTTTATCGGGCTAGTCACAAATGCGCCTGAAACGGAATTATTTCGCCTGAAGCAAACGAAGTCCATCCAGAGGATCAGGATAGAAAAATGCATGCACCTGCGCAATTTCGTCTTGCGTTAATATGAAACCAGTCTTAGTGCACAGGCTTGGGATGCTTACATGACTGGTCGAAATAATTGTGTGCAATCAGTTCTCGAAGACAAACACAGACACTAATAGGACAAGCAACGAAATTCACTACAGTTACTAAGATGCCCTAGAACAAAGGAGACAAGCTCATGTGAGTGCAGCGCAGATTCCCAGCTCTAAATGCAGTAGTTATTCTGGCGTACAATAGACAAGATGCTGAGAATGTGCTTCGGTAACTGTTGGTCCGCGCTTTCAAACTGAATCGTAACCTCACACCGCCCCCAGAATTAATCCAAGGAATATTCACTGCTCCAAATGTGGTGGAAAGGCTACTATCCCTGCACATACACAGCTATCCTGGTGTGGATAACAAAAGACTGAAAGCCTTAAAAGCCGTTGCCATATGCCTCGCTGAAACGGTATCTCGCTTCGTTCAAGGACTTCTTGAAGAAATGCGGGTTCCGACCATGTGGAAACATTTTCAAGGATGAAAATCATGCGGGACTCACTGAATAGTGTCAAATCGCCCGTTTTTCAGTGTTATCAAGCGATATGCAAGTTTTAAACGCGGTGGCTTTAATGGGATAATTTGAGAGCAACAAGATCACAGTGTCACAGCGGCATGGATTCCGCCGAAATCCATCCTGCGCCACAAACGTATTACTAGCCCAAGCAAACCAGTCGAATTCAGCCAATGCCAGACAGGGATTTGACGTAGTATACTTTGACTTCTATAGACCATTAGTTTATCTAGACCATCACATTCTCCTTCACAACTTCGAATCTATGAAATCGGTGACCCCATGCTAGGTTGGAGAAGCAACTTCGACATTAAGCGGCAGCTAAATGCCAATGTCCTCAGATCCATATTCGAACAGACTGAAGCCCAGTGTGATGTAGCTGACCGATCTGCGGTGAAACCACGTTTGTTCTTAGCATTCGTTGACGTTCTTAGTAATGAGCTTCAGGTAAGCCACTCTTTTTGGCAAAGAAATCAGAGGTAATGAGATTGCATCGATAATGCATTAATCCTACGTAAGATTATTGCGATTGATGCAGCCATCAGAGGCATTAATTAAGCTGCACAGTAGGAGTTCCAAAAACATATTGAGAGAGTACATTTTAGCAAACCTGAAGCATGATATTTTCCCAATCAACACTGACTGCATCGAGAATAATATTACAAACAAAATATATAAGAGAACAGAGGCTACCCAATATTACGCCTTACCACAACTCGTTACAATAGAGCTTGCGCGTTAATTTTTGTTAAACTCACCGCGCACTTCAGCCGGGGGGTTTATAGTCGACACACTCCCTTTCATTTGTGACTCATAAAGGTAGTTTTTCTGCCAAAAGGAATATCAAAGCGGTCATCCGATTGCAAGTACGACGGTGATGTGGATGGTCTTTCAGAAACTAGTTGTACCTCGGATTTTCACACGGGACCAGCAGACGATGTATACCAATTAGTCTGTACCCAAATGCTCTACTCTGGATGCTGTGTAGTATCCCGTACTTTCAAAACCATCTGTGCTGGTTAAATTCTGCTCATCCAGTTGATCCCGATGGTGGTTCTAACAAACGTCTGCATAGAGGTTATTGACGAGTTGACCCATCGTAGCCGATTCACTCAGCTTGACTGAATCCTGTGCAAGGCCCTATTCTCTGATCGTGGCCTTCTACGTGGAGTGATAATCTCCCCTACACGAATTACTTCACATAGAAAAGTTCCCATACCTTCCAAATATCTTTAATGCAGTCATGTCCATGAGGTCATTATGGGATGTATGGAACCTAAATTTGAGAAACCTACTCCTCAGAATGATTTAGGCTAGTTTTGTTTGTGGTCGTCGTCCCGGTCTCTCACTCGGAACATAGCTGAATGTTGTTATACAACATTAACTTGCTTCGACCTGCTAAGTTAAAACTGTCTTCAATACCAACGCTTTTCTGGCAGTGAAAGAGCAACTCATAACCAAGAGTTTAACCGTTAAATGTCTGTAGTCTTTTATCCGGAAACCACATTTGATGCACTCATGTCTCTGACCCGTCTCGCGAGGTTAGATTTATATCGCTTTATGTCTTCAAAATTAAGATGTTTTCGGTTCCTGGCGATTTAATTGTTTACATTGTAATTAAGTATATTCAGGCCGCTGACTTTACTGTATCACACTAATTCATTCAGCATTATTCTTAAAGCTGTACACATATTTTCTACGGTCGTTAATACTTATTGCCAAGTGCAGCGAACTGTCTAGTACGGCCCCTGATTCTGTTATAGTCATACAAAGTGTGGACGTTCGCACTAGTTTATTCTTCAGAGTTCTAAACAACCATGTGATGCTACTCCATCCTTCTGTGTTGAAGAAGCAATCTGTTTCTTCCAAAAGCTCTACAGTTAGAGATGTTATCTCTTATTGCTTCTCACCAAAGTTCTATCCTGCTTTTCCTGTCTAACTGCTTAGTAACTCAATAAGTAGTGTAGACATGATGTGCAAAGTTTTGCTTGAGTGATACATTCATACATTTCGCCTTAAATAATTTATTCGTTCTATCCAGTAATTATATAAATTTCTCTATTCCCAATAATAGTGTAAAATAAAAACCTATCCCTACTCGGGTACGTAAAACATAGTTGACTCGACAACCGAACCTGACTCTCATTAGATAATAATGACCAAATAACAATGATATTAGGCTGATTACAGCGCACAACCACTACAAACTCCTTTGATTAGCCCCGTGGAAAATCCTGTGAACTACAACAAAGTAAGTGCAAATAGGATTTCGTAGGTTTTATGAAACCGTAAAAGAGCTATTCGCTTTGCTTCTACAGTAAAAATAGCTGTTGGCTAGTACGGTCAAGTTTCTTATTCATGGTATAAAGCGTAAAATTAATGCTAAGCAGCGAAATATAAGCGACATAATGCCGTGTTGAATTGATTTGTAACTACGTATAGTGTAGGTTCGGAACGAACCGTCTAGGGAATTTCATTCACAGAGAAGACACGCACAAACGTGAACGCCATTCCGCGGTATTGAAAACGTATATCCTATTTCATCAATTCAGAACGTTTACTGTTTGTATTATCCACTTAGGTTCTGGAAAGAAGTTCATATAACGTGCTTAAAACGTCCGGTATCATAACCGCTCCAAATCAGTGATATCGATCCTTATTTAAACTGCTCGGCTTGAAGTACGTAAGCAAGCAGAAGAAGAATACCATGAGCGCAGGGCATCCCAAGGAACATGAATATGTCTATGTGTGAGTGCGCCTTTCCCAACAATCCAAAGCGTAGATTTCCCGCTTGCGGTACTTTTTCCGACTGCTTGGATCAATTCGGATCATAGTGAGCCAGTACACTAAACTCAGGTTCAACAGAAGAGTGCTGCAAAGAAGTAGGCAACTTGGTGTCGCAAAGCGACTGCCTTGCATCTTCACTTGCTGAATGACAGTACCATCCGGTTTTACTGCATACGTCAATTTACTAGGTAACATTGTGACAATTCTAATTCAGCTATGTCAGCTACCTAACAAAAAGATATTTCTCTTCTACGAACATATAAATTAAATCATTTTTTGAGGAGATGGCTGTTCATGGCATTCGCTGAACTATGTGCGAATTCCTTATCGGGTGTCACCACAGTGCTTTGAAATTTGATAAGCACACTAGATTTTCCGTATGTCGTGAAAATTTTTTGCCTTTGAACCACAAATAGGACTGAATCTTATATGTTTACTTAGGCATGTGAAGTTTACTTGCACGCGTAGCTTTTGTTGAAAGACCGCATTTCATTCACCAGATCTAATCAGCACAATGGTCAAGAATGTATTCAGTAGAATAGTAGTTACAAATATTGACAGGAGTCCAGGTTACGCTCTCTGAATTTGAATAAAGACCTAGTCGAATAAGCTGTCTAAATTGCATGTGATACCAAGATGTATATGAGGTTGGTTATGGAAAACTACAAGGTAGCACCGTTGCCGATGATGCCTTTTTAATGTGAAACAGCTAGATGTGTATATACTTTAAATGTTGGCATATTGTGATTTGTATCTTAAATACTTAAAATGTGTTTACGTTTTCCATACTGAGTGGTTAACTTCCATCCCCTACTACGAATAAAAGCAATGCAGTTGCTCGTCAACACTATCTTCCAATGTCATATTGTCAACAGTTTTGTTGTAGAGAGTGTATGCTAAACTTCAGTAAATATCAAATACTTTAGTCCCATAAAAGCTGTAAGCCAGTCCAATTTGCTTTGCTACATCGAGAGCTATTTTCATATGAAGTGTGTTTACTACTCCTCAAGTAAGGAAAATAATCCGGAAACCTTCGTGTTAAACTTGCACTGCGTATTTGCATGCGAAAATTAGTAAACATTTCTAGGTCATATGTCTTTTAATATAGCCAGCAATGTTGCTAGTTAGAGAGTACGTGAAGTCATTTAATGAGCGTATTATCTCCAATTACTAGGTCGTTTGTTGAAAAAGCAGATATGTGATATTAGTTATTGCCCTTCAGTCAAAATGACTGCCGCATTCGCCAACACTTGCTATTGCCTATTATGCAGTCCATCTGTCCAAAATATATGGTGTTCATTTCCCGTACAGCTACACTTTTGTAACTTATGCATTCCTGTTGCGTTTAGTGAATTACGCCGTGGAGGAACCACAGTGTGGAAAACCCCCAGCCGGAAGTGAAGCTGTGGCTTCCCAAATACTTCAATAGACTCATTGATGTACTGCACACACATAAATGATAGAATTTGTATGCACTTGAGTATCGCCACAACATTAATAACTATCGTTTGCCCACCTGAAGTTTTGCGGCGAGCATGCGATCGACAAAACTGTTAGCTTCGATTCGCAAATCCATCAAGATAGTAAAGGTCTGTCTGCTTATACAGGCACAAATATCATCGGTTTTTTGGATGCCCAATAATTAGGTGCTGGACACGGACTTTGAAGGATATTCACCGTTGAACTGGATTACCACAATAGTAAATACGTGCTTGCGTTTTCACAGAACTTTAAGTTAGAATCTTTGGTTTGCCAACAAATTCGTACATTTTGTAGGATGTGGACTGAAACATAAACTGCTATTGGTAGTTCGCTGAGCCGTTACGGCAAATAGTATGTTCCAACACTGAAGAAGTTCAAAAGAGATATCTTTTAATTTTCAAAGCAATGGGTTTTATCCGTGAGTCAGGTTAGTAAGGAAAGGTTTTTTAGCAAATCCATGGATTTAGCCGCATTTGATTGCAAAGCTTCACGGACATTTAATTAAAGACTGTAGTCTGATAAAGTAAACGAACAGAAGGTGATGCGAAGCATCTGCGTTGATTTTTCGTTGTGCAAAGTTAGTCAAACTATCATTGGTTGATAGCCCAGACAACCCAAGCAAATTCATCGCAGTCGACTAAATATGCGCCACAAGTATTACTTTATAAGGTGTTAGCATATTTATCAGTTAAGCAGCCAGTAGGTGTACACCGAACAAACCGTTGTTCATAAGACAAAATACATTGCAGTTTTTTTGCTTTCAGACATTATATTTAACACTGCGCAAAGATGGGATATGCCTGGGCGGACAAAATTGTTAAAAGGAAAAAAGACAGCAATCTTCTGGATAGTCACTTCAAAAGTGTATTGCGTGCGCTGATTTGTCGCACAGTAAACGTGTTCCCATGGCACAGTTACACCTCTTTCAAGTTACCTAGCACTGTCATCATACACTCATTTTCATCGGATCAACGCTTCTTGTTCATTGAACATATGTTTATGAAAATAAGTTCCCAACAAATGTGATTTGTGCTACCCATGTTGATTTAGCGGGTTTCTTGCTAGTATCTAGACGCTCCACCCACTTGTTTTGAACAGATTTTACTGCTGCTAAACTGTGATCCGTCAAGGATTCTCCGCTCTATTTTATGGTTCTAGAAGTACACCAATAAGATCATGTCTAACGAAACAACGACTAAATCTGTGGTTTGAAGTGCATTCAAGCATCGCCGGTACTTGTCGCTACTCTCCACCCAATACAAGCCAATTCCGATGGCATTGTCCTACAGGAAGCAGTGTTGATCAAGGAGCTAGACTAACCCTATGTGCGTGTGTCCTCGTCATAACACAATTAACTACCGTAACTGACCTTGAGCGTGCGACTGGAACATAGAACTCGAGCGTCACTCGCTCGCTTCCTCACATGAACAGACAAGGACAGCGTTTGTTTGCAACAACTCCCTCAATGGAAGTGATTTCAACTAACCGCAAATGTGATGAGCATGTTTGTACATGAGTAATAAAAAGCGACAGTATTTTTTATTCTGTGACCTTCTGTATTACCCTTGATGCGCTAGTTTAAGTCAGCTAAATATAAGAAACAAATCAAGCTGACTGATACGCTCTGGTTTTGTTAAACACGCGGAGCAATCCCAATAGTCTGTTGTGTAATGTCGCTCGTGAAACGTTTAAATATCTGACTAAAACAGTCCAGTAGCTGCCAAGCTTCAGGGATGTGCAATTAGAATCCAACAACACCGATCTCGTTCTACTGAAAGCCCCCCAGAGCTCTGGCTTTAAGTTGAAGACTATAGCCAGTCTTAATAACCGCTCAACGACATCTACGTTACCTACTCCAACAATTACTAATCATATAAGTAGGAAACCAAATCAGGCTATTAACTCATGCCTAGATGCTATATCTCAAGAGTTCTTCACAACACTGACAGTCAATAGTCGTTAACCAACAGCATCGATCGCCTCGATCGAAACGCCCAGAGACCCATATAATTGTTTTCTGGACCAGTCACTGGCGATGCGACGCCGTTTTCACAACATGCCACAATACCTGCTAAACCATCTAAGTTACCAGCCGCAACATCCAAACCGACATTCGCTAAACAGAAAATCAGTGAGTTTCTGAGTCTAGATCTGGCAAACTAAAGGTCAAGTTCGTAGACAAACGAAACCTGCCGAATTCCACCTGCGGTGCGATTGGTATTCGGGTTAAGCCAACTGCGCTATCACTCGTAGCGCGTCGCCCAAATTCAAAGCACTACGGCGAACCCCGATTTCTTCGAGTAAACGTGACCTCAACTGAGGAGAGAGGGACAGCCCTATTCTCAGCAGTTTATCTACGCAACTCATCCATTGGGCAGGCACATCTCGAGGTAGTCCTAGGAAACTGGGGTCAAAGCAAAAAGAAAACCATGGCGGCTCTTATACGAACGAAATCAAGAAATCAGTATTTGTTCATGGTGCTCCTAAACTACTAAGCTCCCCTTTTCAAGAGGCGCCAAAACGTGACAGAGTGCAGTGGTGCTACATCCGCGAAGCGCCCACTCAGGACCACGTTATTGCTAAATCACTAACGAGAATTCCTTCATCTCCAAACTACAAGAGCTACAGCCTAAAAATATTATATTAGTGCTATACTCCGACTAAATGAGTGCTTTTCTATTGGATATCTGGGTGAAGCATCGCTCCAGGCTTCCCTCGGATAGTAGGCTAATGATATCAGGCGCATGGCCACTGTTTGTCAGCACTTTATTGGAATATACAGCCTCATTTAAAAATCTAGCTTTACACTCCTGCATATCAGTAGACACTATAGCACTCAAAAAATCTGACGGGACAGAAAGACACACGAGATAGCATTTCTATCTTGGATGCTCCGTGAAACCACGCAGCCAGCCTGCAATTCAAGAACAAATGACCGAAGCAGAAAACAATTATCGGCGGACTGAAGGAAGGTCCATTTAAATCTAAACAATAATTTGTTTTCCACCCACACACTTCTAATATCAAAAACACTGTCGCATTTGGATACTAACTCCCAGGTCTTCTTATTAATTTGGTCGAACTTAAAGCACGCCAGGTGTTACAACTGCACAATCTCTTTTTGATTACGGAGACCTTGTTAAGTCTGGAGAGAGTAGATTCTGAAGTTAATTTACGTGGTATGGCGCTGGTACAGATTGACATGGCTAAAGGAGGTGGTGGTGTAATTCTTTGTTACAAGGTTAACCTACTATGTGAGCTTATTGACTATCCATAGAACCGTGCCCCAGATTGACAATGGGGCCGGTTGTGGTTAGGGAACAAACACATATATCGTATTGCAGTGGTTTACCGTCCACCAATCTCTACGTGTGGGATGGATTCCAGACAAAAGTACGTTATTTAGGTTGCTTTGCTCATGTCATACTGTCACATTATCATCGCAGGTGGCATTAATGTGCATGACCTAGAAATAGCGGCGAGGGATACCCTGCAGTTCAAAGCCCGTTTACAAGAGGTAATTTCCCGCTACCATCTGTACGGCAACCTGAGCACTCACATCAGATTTCGAACTGTCAACGAGCCCTTAACACTAGATCTTGCGTTTACCAATGAAGAAGGCATTGTATACGGATTAAACATAAGCATGCCACTGAGTCACCGTGATCATGTGACTCCACTGTTTAACTATGCATGTTCTGCCAAATATCCTGAGGACGAGGATGATAAAGTTATACGGTCACGTACTATAATGTGCTATCCACGCTTGGTGATGAGGTATCTTGGAACTTCTTACAGAATTGTCTTCCAGAAATCGTCTGGGGAACTTTTACAAGGATATTTAGCACACCTCTGAGTAGAAGTCCACCCATCGTAAAAGGTAGTTGCGTACTTTTCGAGGATCAGAACACGCAAATGCATGTCTTTGTGGGGCTCAGCGTGGAGAGCTCACAAGCTGTTCGGGAATTGCAGAGCCTAGACTTCCTATGTGGCACATCGTAACTTCTAAGCCAGCTTGCTCCGCGTAGACAAGCTTGTGCATCAGCAGAAGTTAATGAAGACATGCTGCACGAACCGCCAACTCCAATACAGGTATGTTAATGGCCTACATAAGCTTCAACGCGGAAGTTCAACACTGTTAAAGACAGAAGGGTGCCCGTGATCAGCAACGACAGCATCCAATCACTTACGGTTCTATTACTCACAAACTTCCAAAGAGTAACCGGCCAACGCTTATACCTGTTTCTATTTTCCTAACGTCAGCTTTATCCAACATGACTTTTACTGCAGAAAGACTAAAAAAAAGAAACTGTTGTCCCTGCGTAACCACAGCTCTCCTGGTGTCGATAACATTCGACCGAAGGCCGCAGAGGCAGCAGCTAGTGATCCGGCGGAACGTCTATCTATAATCTTTCAAATCTGTATGAAAAAGAACAATATTCCAACAATATAGATACGAGGGGTAATCACACCTTTTCGTAAGGAAGGTAGTTGCACTAACCTAAGTAAGTACCATACGATAACACTTCTCTTGGTGCCTTCTAAGTTTATGGACTCTATCATCGTTGGTGCACTCATGCATAACCAGAAAATCACAGCGTAATAGCACCAGAACAACGTGGTTTCCGAAAAAAACGCTCAAGCACTGCAAACCCGTCAAAGGCAGGCAATAGCTGGACTGATTAATTGATAGTGGAGCAGAAGTCAATGTTATTTACTTACACTTCTCAAAAGCATTCCATCGCTTAGACAACTAAATTCTCTTACTTAAACTTGATCTCTACGGCACTGGTGGCCCATTGCTGCATTAGACAGACAATTTCCCGCACGAACCTCGTTTGGAACTGAACGTAATTGCATCCCTGTCCGACGCAAATAGAGATAGAGTGCGGCGTACCAAAAGGCTCGGTGCACGGACCCCAGCTATTTTCCAGTTTCATAGGAGATACGAAGAGGAAAATTCATTCCGATTTCCTTTTCTACCTGGTGTTATCCTTATGGCGAGCTATCAGAGACTCAAAAGAACACCGGAACATCCGACCTGACCTCACCACGATCGTATACTGGTCAGTTCAGAATACAATAGGGTTAAATATGGAAAATATCACACTGTTCAATTGCAACATAGACATGACTACATGTATAGACTTGGGTCACATGCATTGCAAACAATTTCCCAAGAACGCGACGTTCATGTGCTCATTCAAATTGACATTAGCTATACAAGGTAGCCGGAGGCCGCTGCTAAGAGAGCCAAACAGCACGTTGGCCTGCAGCGGACAGCATTCGCTAGATTCGACTCATGCACCTTACCTTTGATACACAATTCTTACGTGCCCCTATATGTTGAATACGCCATCCAAGCTTTGCAACCATGATTGAAGCGCGACTTAGAAGCGCCTGAAAAACCACAAAGCAGGGCCACAAAGAACGTCAAGGGCATATGAAATCAGTTTTAACTGCAAAGGCTGAATTCACTGGAACTTTTCAGAGGCTGCTGCCGGAGGCTGCGCGGCGGTCTCATATTAGGCTGCAAAATATTGCGCGACCCTAATCACATATGCCGTCACTTGCTGAAATGCAGTCAAAATACCAATCTCACAGATAACCTTGTAAAATTATGTGCACAGTATAGTCGCCTGGAATGCCGGCAGAATTATTTACCTCTTCGGATTTGCCAACGCTGGAACTCTCTCCGGAACTTGCTTGTTTCCTCTTCCATGTTGGATCTGTTCAAAAAATGGCTGGATCATGTCCTTGGCCCATCAATTCGTTGCCTATACTGAGATGGTTTGTAATATAATAATTATCCCTTCAAGCCCGATTAACCTTACACATTAAGCTGAGGAGGCTGTACAGGATTGCGTATGCTTACTTTTGCTTTCTTTATGGAATATATGAGATATGACTGTCCCTACGTGGCTTGGCCGTTCGCAAATTCCTGCTTACACTACTTTTATTCAGCTGCGTATCCGTTAGATAAACTCTCAAACATACAAAGTACATATGATTTGACATTGTAATTGTAGCCCCACCATCCAACAGCTGTTGAAAATCAACTGACATTTTACCCGGCGTAAATCATGGTGCATTTTTTCAATACGCTGGTGATGCAAATTTGGTTGGCATTCACGCCACTCCAAGTAATTGATATTCACAAATGCATTTTAAATAAGCCATAATGTTGGAAATTATAACGAGTGCGAAAGAACGTTTTAACAATTCCGCGAAGCGTGGAGGAATTTAATGGATTGTTTTATCAGGGATCTTAACACTCCATAATCATTAATGGCAAAGTTTGCTGCCTATTACCAGAATATATTTTTGAATTAGGTACCACCTACCTGTGAAATGATTTCCTTTGAATCGCCAAAGCTCAACTTCAGGTTCAACAGTCAGTAATGCTGTTATACTGTTTCCAGAAGAAATGAGTACCTTATTCTCCAGGTACCGCAGGTATCCGATCCAACTGGACATACAATCGGGGCCGTCGAACACAAACATTACCAAGTAATTAGAAAAAGGCTGAAAGAGAAATCAATTAAAATAGTTTTAGGTTGCCTAAAAATAACATCACTCATTTAAATTACACATGTGCGTTATTTTTAAAAAAAGTACGCTGTCGCCCACCTCAGCACCGACCGCAACAAAATAAACCATCTTCCAGACTAGGTTGAACACGTTTTATGGAGCCCACTCTGGGTAGTATAATGGGTGTATCATACATTCTCATCATATACAAACCAGACAACTAAACTTACTTCAAGCTCAGAGAAGGTCAGAGCAACTTGATGGTTAGAAGTAACACTAATCTGATAATTGCAGAACTTTGAACCATAATCCTTTTTCGGGTGTCTGGGGTGGTGAATTGTTCCCTCCTTCTTGCCGTTCAGGAATTTGCTGCACGTTATACCTACGTTTCTATCTACAACAAAAGAAAAATAATTAAATATCATGTTCTCGAGTTATTTTCGAATAAACAACTTATCCCATATTTTAGGAATGATTGAAAACATTTAACTTAATAATAATATTATGATTGCTAGAATAATAACGTCAACTCTACGCCGTAACTGCACTTCGCCCCCGCCCGAAAACCACCAGTCCCGCGCGGGCTGAGTATAGAGCGTGGACACCCACATCTAGGCGTATTTGAACCGGGGACTTTATAGTTGCAAACAAGGTGCGCAGAGCACTTCCACCGGCTTATTGTTGAGTTTTGGGGTAGCTTACTTGAGAACAGTTAGAGACGTGTAATCCCAGCCATAGAATTGGCCGAGCGTTTCTATACTGTGAACAGTTGGTCAACCTGAAATTGTATGATTAAACGGAAGTGCGCTGTAGTGATTGCCAAATCCAACGACTGTTCCAGCGTTGGTTTTAAGGTGTAGTGGCATACTAACCACTGTCCATATTAACATTTTGACAAATACTAAGGACCGATGGAGGAGTGAAGATATTATAACTTCTTGAGGACTGAAGCGTTCTTGCCGCGCTTCGGTGTCTTAGGGAAGAAGCTTCGGAGGAGATCACAGTCGCACTCGGCTCCCGAGCATTCTGTCTATCTATGAGGGAAATTAGTTCAAACCCGGTCTAAGAGTGCAGGGTTCTCGGGTTCGCAACGTTTAATTTCCAACCTGTCGCTATAGTCGGTAAGCAAAGCTTAGTCTCGTAACACAAAGCTTCTTCAGGCCACATGAATCAGCAAAAAGCTTAGGTAACCTATACGCAAACCACGAATATAATATTGGCGGTTGTGGTTTAAGTATGAGCAACCTATGCGGATAAAATTTTGTGGAATATTCTTCACAGTGTACCGACGCACGCATGTTCCATGTGGGTATTTCACAGTTCCCCGTTTATTTATGTCTCATATAGTCTTATGGTCAACCTGCGCAGTATGAAACTGTGCAATGTGCAGTGCATACAATGCACCAGCGTGTATTATGCGTAAAAGCCAAACATGCCTATACAACGCGGACTAGGCAATAATTGCCTAGACATTTGTGAGGATTACGAAAAGGTGAGTTCTCTCGGATCTTCTAGTATTACCACATGGGAAAGCGAACGTTTTGCCACACACTAGGTGTAATCTGAGCTTCGGAAGTGCACGGTTTACTGTCAAGTGTTTGACATTAACACTCAAAGTTTGGACTACCAGAGCTCCAAGAAAATTTATAATCACAAGGATTGAAATAGATAAAACGGCCAACTGGCGTGACAATCTTTGACCGCATTTGTGGGAAGCTAAGTGCGATAAATGTAAGTGAAAAATATTCGGTCAAATTTAGTTAACAGTTCGGTGCATGTATGCGTGTACATACTTATCTGTTCCCTTGAAACCATTTAAGTGTATCCAAGGAAGATTTGTGTCCGGTTTACGCGACATTTGAGGTAAGAAACAGTGAATTTTGTAGTGCACGTTAGTTCCCTTTACACTTATCGCCAGTCTCACATTTTCTACATGTTGGATCAGTTCTACGATAATGATGCGACGCTGTCTACCTTAAGACAGGCATGTAATATCCAAATCGTTAGAGATTTACGGCCCAGTTAAATACCAGTTTTGATAGCCGTAACAAGATGTGCAATTTGTTTAAATTTAAAGTTCACCGTCTTTCAATTTGCTCAAGTTAAACACTTCAAGATAGACAAATAGCGATGGACAAACACAGCCTGGTTGCTGCACCTGCATGTTGCTCCGATTCACAGGGCATTAGATTGGCCATCATAAATACTGCAAGCGTTGCCCGTAAGTACAACATGATAATATTTCTTCACATAGAGAAGGAAGGAAAGAAGTCGCTTATTTTATTTATTTCACAAATCGACCTTGACACTGACTGACCAAACCAACTCCATTAGTGATATGTGCGGATTGTAACACAGTGACATCTCCCTTCAAACGCTATAGGTGGCTCACCAAACAGCCAATGTCAATGGAGACCTCGTATGTCTAGC
Organism: Dicrocoelium dendriticum; assembly: GCA_944474145.2. Lineage (NCBI taxonomy): Eukaryota > Metazoa > Platyhelminthes > Trematoda > Plagiorchiida > Dicrocoeliidae > Dicrocoelium > Dicrocoelium dendriticum. Next base: position 32,006 of record CALYDF020003253.1, read on the forward strand.
TAACTTACGGCATATCTGGATACTCATTTGACATTATGGTCAAGAAACTAAAAAGTAGCATATCAATAGAGCATGTTGAATGTCGAAAAGATCCAATTGCAGTAAATGTGAAATTGGCCATCACGTTTAAATTATTGCCAGCATACTAAACTGTGTATCTTTGGGCTCTGTATGTTACTTACTTACGTTAGCACATATATTATCCGCCTATATGAATTTCGTGGAGGCGTAGTGATGAGCATAGCGTTGACAAACGAGAGTTATGTCACGTGACGCAGATGAGGCAGTGCATATTTAATTTCTTTTTTATCAATGTTTAACATAGACAAGAAATTGACAGAAGTCGGATTTGCATCCCACAACTGAGAAATTCGGGTTAGAGAAACTTTCGACAACATTCTAAATGACAGCTTTTTCGGCTAGGGTCAGCTGATGACCCCATAGTTTTTTAAGACCAAGAGTAAGGTGGTGGCGGAAAAGGTAACTGAGGTTTTCAAAAGCTGATAGGGCGCGATGAGTGCACCCTTAGGTGACGATAACTTCCGCTGTACACTCATATTGTTTTCAAACGCATTTGCTATGGAAAGGGGAAAATGTGGTTTCTGTTTTTAGTTGCTCTTCCCTGCGTTGTCTCCAGTACAACCATATGGAGTTTTAGTTAGGGTTGCCCGACCTGAATTGCTTACTGAACTTGAGGACTAATGCACGCGTTGAGCATTGTGAGAGGATGTAGGAGAGTGGACTGTATGAACGACCTCTGTAACAAGCCAACATGCAAGCTCATGATTTTTGATACCTTAGCGTATAAATTCGAACAGATGAGGTCATTTTGAATTAGGACACTGTGGTTTCACTTCTGCGAGGCGGTGTTCAAGATGTGTTCTTCCAGTCTGTACGTGTCATTTGAGTACTGGCTTTTACACTTTTCCATTTAGGCGGTAGCACATTTGAATGTGGCCACTCAGGTGCACAGCCCAGGTCTCGTTGTAGTGAAATGTGCTGTTACGGATGACTGGTCATCCGCCATAAGTTTATGTCATCGACGAAACCAAAAGGTTCGATCGATGAGACTCACGAGGCGGCGAACAGAAATAAAGCTCGACGCAGCACTAATCCTTGTGCAATACCGCGGTCCACCTCGAGCGCATCGGATACTAGGCCCCGAAGTTGACCCTCCAACGTCTGCTGAAGAAGGGGGTTTCCGGTCCATCCAAAGACATAGTTCCCAAATCGGTATGCATGTATCGCTGCCCATAAATCACAACGATGCTATTACAGAACGAAGAGGACTGAATTCCGAAGCAATGGTGATCGGGTCAGTTAACCCGTCGGCAAACTCCACATAAATATTCTCAATGGCATAACCAACAAATGATAACTGGTAGCTTTAACTAATTCTGTTAGTGTATTTTAAAATATGATGATACGAAATAAGTCAGCGTGTCGATTCGGGTACTACCGCTCGGAATCTGGTGGATAAGCAGACATGAATAAAGCGCGGAATGCTTACAATTAACTCCTGCAATGCAATCTTGTAATTCTCACTGAGGGATGCTGGAGGCCAGCTAAGATGGAATATAGTTCTATCATGGTGGCGCAGCTCTTATAATAGAGAATTACAGATGGGAGTTCATTTCTGTAGTGAGCCATGGGGCTGCTTAATGTGCGTCTGGGCTACTGATGGTATTGACATACTGACTGACATACAATGCTACAGGTGGCGATTCTTTAGCAGACTGCTTAACCCTAGAGGCCAGGAGCTTGTTGTTCTTCTTCTACTGGTGCGTTTTGACGTATGCCATTTGCTCCAACTGTCGTCACTAGTCTAGAGTGCTTCTGTGGCTGTTCAAGTACGAGCTTGGCTAGTAAAATGGCCACACATACTGCGTAAAAGTAGAGAGATATGGTTCTGCTCTGGTAGAGCCACACTCCGCTTTTAGAAGAGCTAAGCATCCTTAGAATGGACAACGTTATGGCGGTTACAAGATTACATTCCTTTTTTGACATTTCACTAGCAAGATATTAAAACATATACTATTATCTTTCTGGCAGTAATGGAAGCAGCATGTTTTGATCGGTTGAATCAAGCCATCGAGTTAAAGTGTTCAAGTTCTTGGATGCATCTAGGGTCAAGTTACTAGCATACGAACAGCTCAATTCCAGTGCGCGAGGCTCTTTGCACACTGAAACGACCGGCTTTGAATTCGGCTTGTCCATAGCACGACCCGGTGCGTCAGAAGGCTTTGCGGGGCCGTTTAAGCAACTATACCATTCGGTCAAAACTGATCTGAGGTGCAAAAACCGACCGAAAAAGAAAGGCTACCAATTGTCTGACAGCATTACTACTTGGTGGTCGACAGTCGTGGCTGACTGGTTTTCGCAGTGATCACATATTTGTCTTCCGCTTGAGACCATAAACTTTGCCGCGTGACTCAAAGTTTGGAAACGTTTGCAAGTGTGTCTCTAATGAAGGAAGCAAATAATGCGATATGGAGGTAAAAGATGCCCCGCACCGGTTGGATCCAATTAATGGTGCACATTAAATGGCGCTAATTTAGCTGGCGTGAATGAAAGTTTGCATACATGTTTGCAATGAGAATTATGGGAGTAAATTTAGGTGACATAAAAGTGCAGAATGAATGCAAACACTTGGTAGATACAGAGGTAATTGTAAGAGGGTTTTGATTTTAGGCTTCAGGAAACTCTATTCTAATGTTAGTATTGATGGGTATAATTCAGTTTGGTGGCGATGTTGATGTTGGGTTAAAACAAAAGTGTATTAAATTTGATATATTTTAGTCCCACAACGCTACCAATGCATATGCGATAATCCACCGTGAAATCTAAGCGCAGTATATCCACTGAACAATGCGCCATTCATAAAATATGCAGCATTAATTAATTGAAACGGGGGAGTGTAATAACATAATAACCATGCTTCAACTAACGGCACAAACTTTGACAGTCAAGCGTGTAAGATATTGGAATTAATCAATTCACCCATCGCTTCCTAAGAGTAAGCTGTGTTGGGAGACTATGTGAATCAAATAATATAAAGCATATTAACAAAAGATTATGCATGTTTTCACAAAACAAACGTAATATGAAAGTTCTTCGGTGTTAAAATGCAAATATCATGCGGTTAATATAAGAGATCAGTGAACTTTTGACTACGAAGATGACTGTTGCCAACAAAATCTAACCTTAAGACGTTCCTCTATATAGACAGGGCATTTCCTTAATGTTTTAGACAAACCTAACCAAGCATCTGCGAAGGAAACTAGGACCGGTCTGCGTTTGATTAATTTACTGTACGACCACTCCAATCACTTTGGCCATTCCACACACATCCTTGTGCGTGTGCTCTTGCGAACCATTTCAACGAGCACTACTCAGTGCTTTCCATCTCTTGGATCTAACGTGTGTGGAGAGTAATGTTACACCCATTCTCAAGTTTGGCTCTTCCTTCGTCGAATTCTGCTTGTGAAAGTACATCACTCCCGAGCTTTTTGGGAATAATTTTGATATCGTTCGGTAGAAGAAGCAGGGTACTCTCAAACGAACATGCAACCATCCCTACCGGCAGCAGCATAAAGTCACGAGACATTTTGACTTGTTCGCCTATTAAAAATCGTGTTTGAGACAATTATTGAAGCTCGCCAACGCCCTGCGCGCATCGAGTAACACAACCCGATCAAGGCACGCTGCACCTTCTTGTGCTTGTGTGCGTGTCGCTGAATCCGGTAAGAGAAGAGTAAGAGAAGAGTATCTTGGCAGCCATTTGATTTTAAGAGTGACCTAGATGCTGGATTACTCGTTCGAGTGCTGAAATGGGCCTTAATAACCGATCCGCAGTGCCTAACTGCGCCTGAGGAACGTGCGATAATATGATAACCGTAGAGGTTTCTTGTGGAAATAGCCAAAGCCGTT
>CALYDF020003254.1:0-18236 GCA_944474145.2 Dicrocoelium dendriticum
CCAATCTGAGTGAGGATCGGGGTTCCAAATAAAAGCCGATGAGCGTGCTTGGCCGCTTGGTTGAACATGAGCTTGTCGATAGGGTAAGAGCGACGCTTCGCGTTTACGTTTGAGTTGAAACTAGAAGATATATGCCTATCAAGGCATGGTGGGGACGACCAAGGATTGGGGGTTGAAACCGGAGGGATAAAGTGAACTTGGAACAAGATGATAAGGATGCAGAAGCCTTAGAGAGAGAATAAGAAGGTGGGAAGTCTTAGGCAGTAGCATCTAGACCCCTATCCACCCTGTTCAACACAGCAGCTATAGCGCCATTGATTATTTTCTGCGGCAGCCATAGCATCGGTAAATTGTTTGTGCAGTGATTCATAGTATTGTGTGCGCAGGATGCTGGCAGGTTGCTTAGGCCTAGACAAGAGGACGATAAGGGTTTTCAACAAAAGCCTTTGGTTCAAGTACCTGCCCACAAGGCAGCGGGTTTGGTAGTGGGCTAAAAGGAGTTCGTTTTAAGAACTAAGGAGCCACCGTCACTTCAACCCCCAACCGGGAGGACTAGGAGACTGGGTTTATCTGGCTTCTAACCATTGACCAATCTGGTATGAGTGGCTCTGAAGGTGCAAAAAGCATCACTCAACTTAGTTCAATAAATCGCTTAGGCACACAAACCACGCACTACGGTGAGGTGCAGCCTCATTGCAATGGAGATCTCAGTTGATGTCATCAGATAGGGATAGCACTTATCGAACCGGGGACCATTGCTATGTTAGTTGTGACCGCTACCCCCAAGCCACTGGTGTACTGCCCAATCTATGTCGGCTTTCTGTGTGGATATACTCTGAGGAAACCGAGGTATTGTCTGATTAAACATAAAGAAATCGAAAGAAATTTTGCGGTTGTAAGATGTAGATTCCGGGCGCTCAAACCATTAACGCATCATTCTCCGAAAAAGGTTTTAAGGTTAATTCTATGGCCTTAACCGTGGTCAGGTATATAACCTCTAGTTCATCCACTGCAAAAAGTGAATAGTAATGTACGATATGTGAGGAAACAAAATGCAACAAGTAATCAACTACTTAGTTACCGGAACGATCTCGCCAAGATGGAAATTCAAAATGGTGGGTGGCGTGTTCCTAACCGATGTCACTAGTTGTTGGGTGTGCCTCGGATACTAGTCTGTAGCGATGACATGTAAGAGACTTATCAAATCCGAAACGTTAGCGGCCATAGACACAGCTGGACCCAAAGTATATTACACAGGCTACACTGGTCAAAGAGTGAATCGGCGAGGGGCAGGAAACGACCTAGTGCGTGACTCACCGAGGAAAAAGTGAACTATCAAAAGCTACCAACGACACCAATACAATCTAATGTTGTAAACTACTGAAAGTGAATGTTTCAGGTTCATTACAATCTAAACAAGAGGATGGATGAAGAAATTCACAGCGCCAACACCATTGAGGTCGGTTTTCGCCATGTCAACAAGCGTATCCAACCAAACGTGTTCATCGTCCTTCGAATTCTATCCCGGCAGTTGGACTGCACCAACCAATGCAAAATTTTGAGTGTTGGTGCCATTTTCATGAACTTCGTTAGATCTAATGCAGTATGAAAATTTAATGCTCTGTTCCAGTAAGCGTTATCGTATCTGAAGAGAAGCTATCCCCATGATGAAGGCGTGGCAAATGGCACCATCTTGCTGACTGCATTAAACTTGCAGTCCTTAGCAATGGCTTTGAACTTCTGAGCGAATTGGTTCAAGGTACGCATGTTTGGTTTTTTGCACTTTACTAACATTTGACGCTGGAAACCGTTTTTGGGCTTCATATTAAGGCCCTCCAGTACTTGTATAGCTTCGTTTAAGTTGGTGCTCTGAGCACTATTCGAAGGCTGATGGAACTGTGTGGTTCACCAGAATTCTTCGTATGCCGGGATTGTACGTTTCAGCAGACTGATGATGCCAGTGAATCAATTGGGATCGGCGTCGAATCATTCCGGTCTGAGAGAACTTGTTATGATGATCCTTCCACAGACAAATGAATTTTAGTGAAGCGGAACTGTCAGAGACGGATTAGTGAGTCGGCAATCACTACCGTCTGTGAATTGAGATAAGAGCTGAAAGTGTGATGGACAAGCAGAGCGTGGTCACAAAATAAATATATACAGGGAAGAATAATATCGCAAGCTAGTTAATATTCAAGGATACAAGCCTCTGAGTCCGAAGTCTCTGATAATAACCAGTTCACTATGAAAACCGTCGGGTTCCGACTATCATCAGAGGTATTAAGCGGAACCTAATCCGGCTCGTTTTTGCGACTACGCGCCTTGGCCAGTATCACGCATGATCCATTCCTTACTTTTGAAGCCCAATACTTCAAAGGGTTGGTGTCCAACGTGATCCCGAAGTTTTTCACAATGCGGAGATCGGCTTCGCTGTTCGCTTAACTAGTTTATACTTCATTAAAAGAAAGTATGCTTCGATCCTTTGCATGAAGGTCTTTTTAAGCATGAACGGTTTTCTTCTTGGGACATGAGGTTTGTCTTCGGATGCATCGGCATCCTTTTGCATTTTTACAACCGGTTTTAATAGACGAACTTTTGATGGGCCATCATGTTTTCTATCAAGCCACCTAGCAGTTAATAGGCTGATCCCCTACTCGCCCTCATCGAACCGTATACAAACCATTCGCTTTGGAAAGGCTTGATCATTGTTCATTCGCCGTTGTTTTTATAGGATTTCGAAACACCCGATTAGACACCTCTGCGTACTTATTCGCATGTATTGGGAATTCCCGCTTAGTAGCGGTTTTCCCCACATTTGAATTCCGCTGGTCGTCAAGCCGGAGTAATCGCATTGCGACTTTGTATCATTTGTCTTTTGAGTCGGCATTCACCGTTGTCAAAACCATTTTTTCTTCACATTCTTTTTGTGGATCAGATTTAACCTTACTTTATGCCTTCATCTCTGCCTCAGATAAGTGCTTTTCACGTTGGTCTGTTGGTTTTTCAAGGTAATTGCACCCCACTGCGATGTCCTGGGAGGACAACGTTTCCAACCAGCCTCCTTTGACCGGTTCTTTCTCAAACCTCAATATTGATGCTCCGGAGTTCATTCCTGGCCAACCTTACCCAGACACGATACTTGTACATAGTGAAGAATCGTTTATTCCAACCAATCAGGTCCGTTCTACCGATTGGACAGATAGTATCGAACCCAGAGGTATTACAATGTGTACACATCCATTAACATTCTGACACAAGATATACCAACACAACCTATGGATCTTTCCTTGAAACCAGAGGTTTATCTGCTTCCCTTCACCAACTGTGATTTAGCTTTCTGTGCTACCGGAAACACGGAAGGATACCATCAATCTTGTCTTCATCGGTCACGTTGATGCCGGGAAGTCCACTATTGGTGGTCATATATTATACCTTACGGGTACCTATAATTTTTAATTTTTACGTCCCCTTTAGATATGGTCGATAAGCGCACGCTGGAAAAGTATGAACGTGAAGCGAAAGAGAAAAATAGAGAGTCTTGGTATCTCTCCTGGGCTTTAGACACCAACGCCGAAGAGCGCGAAAAGGGCAAAACAGTTGAATGTGGGCGGGCATATTTTGAGACAGCGAAGAAGCGTTTCGTTCTTATTGATGCACCGGGTCACAAATCATTTGTTCCGAACATGATCACGGGAGCGGTGGTGGCAGATTTGGCGATCCTCGTAATTTCGGCTCGCAGAGGAGAGTTCGAAACTGGGTTTGACAAAGGTGGCCAGACGAGAGAGCATGCGGTTTTGGTAAAAACAGCTGGTGTGAAGCACTTAATTGTGCTCGTCAACAAGATGGATGACCCTACCGTGCAGTGGGATGAAGGTCGATATATTGAATGCAAAGATAAGATTATACCGTTTTTAAGGAAGATTGGTTTTAATGTGAAATCCGAAGTGTATATTATGCCTTGTTCGGGTTACACAGGTTCGTTCCTCCGCGATGTGCCAGACCCATCTGTTTGTCCCTGGTATCGGGGTCCCTCACTCTTGGAATACCTGGACTCACTGCCAAGTATTACTCGTAAAATCCATGGACCGCTTCGAATACCCATCACCGACAAGTACAAGGACATGGGCATCTTCGTCACAGGCAAAGTGGAATCTGGTTCAGTGTGTCGTGGACAATCTGCGATTCTCATGCCAAACAAAACAACTGTCGAAGTAGCACAGGTGCGACCTTTATTTTCCAATGCTAGCCTCATACGCATACTGTGAAATATTTATACAGCGTGTCAGATAATTTCCACTTTATCTAGCGGATCCATCACGTTTTTGATGTTTTGATTTCTCTATTAGCAGTCCTGTGAGTAGCAAACTTATGTGAAACGACACACCACTGCTCACCGCTGTCATAGCAAATGGACGAAGTTACCCGCCTGAATGCTCGGTTGGTTTAAAGCTTCTATCTTGTGATCCATAGGTCATCGGTTTGAATCTGCGCAGGGGCTGGTAGCCTCTCAATATAAATAACTAGTTTATTCTCGACATGGGCACGATCATTGTAAAAGAACAATGAATGATCGAAAATATACAAAAATGTCACTAGTTTGCCAGTAACCTAGGAAATCTACCTGCATATATGTGTGGGTGTGTAGATGTCTTACTTGGATTTTAAACGTGCCGCTGCATTTTGACTGTGTTAGATCGCGTCGCCAGTATGCGAATGGATCAAAGCAAAGCTTCGTGGTTGATGACGGACGTCCGTGTAATGGAACATCCGGATAAGCAAGAGGCGGTAACTTTAATTAGTGGAGAGTTACATCCGCCACGTCACAGTGCTGTTAAACAGACATGCGGCTTTTATCGGTTAAACGCTTGCCGGGTGAAAACTCACCATTTCCTGGAACACTGCTGCCGAACTATTTTCTGGAATGAAATAATCCCGAACCACCCAGCTGGCACCCCGTGGCGGGGTTGTTTGGCGAACCAGCGCTAACAGTGGTGGTCTTGTGGCAGTGTAGTGTCGTTATGGGGTCCCGGAGTATTTTTGATGCCTTACTGACGGAGTGTATTAACCGCATTCACATGGAGACTAACTAACGTTCTAACAGCCTGAATTTAAGGTCAATGCAAGAAACCTACAGACTCGTTGATCGCGCCGTTAATTTGCATCCCTGATCATTAAAACTGTTTGTCCCAGACGCTGCGGTTGGGCTATAGTTTTGTCATATACGCTCGTGTCACCGCCGTACCCACTAGTCCCCTGAATAGGAACCCCTAATCAGGCCGCTCTGTCTTGTTTCTTCGACGGCGTTAAATTTTCGCACTCAACAGGCTACACCTGCATTAACAATGGGTGCCTTAGGTATAAACGTATGCTAAAGAACGGGGTGCCAGAGAAATATACCGCCATCTTACGAGCACTTTATCTTCATACATCCGGCAGAGTGAGGGTCTATAGCAAGCTTTCCTCGCAATTCGCTGTCAATAGCGGTGTGCGACAGGGCTGCCCTATGTCCCCATTCCTTTTCAACTTCGCGATCAAAGACGTTCTGACGAATGCTCTAGAAGGTTTCCAACATTTTGGCCTAGAGCTTCTACCGGGTGAGCGCGCGAACGACTTAGATTATGCTGATGATAACGCCTTAATTGGTGACGATCCTCAGGGTATGCAACTCATTCTGGATCGTTTGGCGGTTGAAGCATCTAAGTATGGCATGAGCTTCGCCCCATCGAAGTGTAAGGTGCTGTCCAAGAATTGGCTTTCACCTGCTCCCGTGCTCACTTTCGAAAGTGCACAACTTGAACAGGTAGATAGTTTCGTCTAGCTTGGGAGCTGTGTTTCTGCTGACGGCACTATCAACAAAGGGGTTTCTCTTCGGATCGCTAAAGCTCGATCAGCATTTGTCAATTTGAGGCACTTGTGGCGTCGTCGCGATGTTTCATTCTCACTAAAGGACCGCGTTTACAGCGCATCAGTTTGCTCATTATTGTTGTATGGGTGCGATTCCTGGCCGATTCGCGTGGAAGACATGCGTCGTCTTTCTGCCTTCGATAACGGTTGCTTAAGGAGGATTGCTCGTGTTTGGTGGCAACATCAAGTTAATAGTAATGACGTTCGACGTCGCATCTTGGGGAATGCGAGTATTCCCTTCAACAAACTAGTTTTGTTGCGCCAGTTAAGATGGTTCGGTCACGTCCTACGCATGACACCTGAGCGTCTACCGCGTCGCGCTCTATTCACTCATCAAGGACCTGGCTGGATGCGACCGCGTGGTGATCAGCCTTCCCCTTGACGACAGCACAAGCAATCGCTGACGTTGTGTCTAACCGCTGTTGGATCTGTACGTCTTCCAGGATGAGGACCCAAAGATGATGAGTGCCAATGGCTTAGCACTCTTGAAGACATGGCCCGCAACCGGAATCAGTGGAAGAATTGTGCACAGTATTGTATTGATTCACATGTTTAATACTACAAACATTGAAAATGACGAAAGAGAAATATCGGTGTGTGAAAAGCAAACTAAAATTGTTTTGTTCTATTTTTTGCCATATGTTCCGTTCTTCCTGCGGCATATTAGCTGAAGTGTGTTGCTCACCTTCAACTAACATGCCACGTTGATTATGACGCGATGAGGTTCCCTTATCCGCTGATCTCCATGGTTTTGTGTTGGCTGTGTCTAGTTGATAGACTGCTGAGCTTACTACTACTATTACTACCACTACTACTTTTAAATTGCACCGCAACTCCCACTCGATTATCGAAACCGCCATATATAACCTATCCTCGTAATTGACGTTACTCGTTGGGAGATGATGCTTTATTCACTGCAAATGAAACAGGGGTGTGCGTCGTTTTCAGTTTTAGGGTTGAGTCCTCATTGGCCTATACCGTCTCTCAATTACTCCGGTGCTTTTGGGGCACCATCAACCACACGCGAGAGTTTTGACATGATCATCAAAAACTGAAGATTTTTTATTATTCCGCCTATCTTGTCAGCGGCGTATGCATGGATAATGAAATTAATTGATTTAGTACGACTGCAAAAGTGGTGTTAATGAACCTGTGACACCTTTCGCCCTGGAATGGAATTTTCTGTACTCCAACAGCTCTTGATTGCAAACCCACAATGAAATACGTTTTCCTCAGCAGAGACATAGGTGCTCCTTCACTTTGTGAACAAGCTCCTCCAAGGTTTTTTGCCCGTGGAACATCGTTGATGTAAGGTTTCGCCGGTGTGTCGGCGACCATCTGTGTGCATGTGGAAATCTGGCTTCGCTGATCGGCTCGGTTCGACAAAACTGACTGCTTAAATTCCGTGCTGAGGAGAGACTTGTTTTGTTTAGCGCATGTAGAATTGCTTAATTCTCTTGGAGGAAGACAGCCGTTGACCTAGTATCAGGAAATGAAGTAACTGACCACTAATTTGTTGCTGTTACTTCGTCTTGTCTTTTAGTGTAGACTCACTAGACCCACACTTTTTTGACCTGAGATACTACAGGCACCAGTGTCGGCCTGTAGCCTCAAAGATCACAAACGCGTGTTCGAGCCTGCGTAAGGGACCGGGCGACCGTCGCAGTATCTTTAGCCCATCTGCGACTGGTGGTTGTTGCGCGCCAGCGAAGCGTCGGTACTGCATACCGGCGTGCCGCTGATGACTTCCATTTTCACTGTCGTGTTTGCAGCCGTCTCCTAGCCGAACTACCTGTTTAAATCTTGTATGGTCCCGAGTTGCTAGTGACGCTGGCAGCAAAAGTCATAAATAAGCTACTTCGGCAAAATCTTATTTTTACCCGATGAGCAGCTGCTTGCGACTGTTTGTTGTTGCTAAGGTGTAGGGACCATGAGGTATGTATGATGTATTGATTTAGTTATCCGGCCTGTAGTCTCTGCTCCCCGGGTCCGAGTCAATCCTCTGCCATATGTTTGGGAGCCGTGGCAGTATGCCAGCCGACATGTAACTGCTCACGACTGAATGGCAGCGTCGCATCGTTACGCGGCACTGATGCACCGCTGACGCTTGTTTTCTATCGCTTTTCGACCGCCTGCTAGATTTGTATGCATGATTTTCCCTTGATAAATTACAAGACAACAAGAAGGTATGACATTTCAACCGGACATCTGAATTCAGTTGTTTCCGGTCTTATCATCAGGTATTAACATACTGCGTAGGACAAACGTGTTGCATATATGAGGTGACAACCTTCAATGTCATTCAGTTTAAATTTGAAGCCATCAGCAAGCTTGTGTTATTACGCGAAATTAGGAAGTCGCTATGTACATGAGACCTGGATAAGCCAGACCCCCAAGTTACTGCCTCATGTGTTTATTTTTTTCATTGTGTTTGTGGTAGCAAGTACGTTTAGTGAACTGAGAGAAGGCTGTCGACCAGGATTTCAAGCACGTTCTGCACACTCTCGTCGCGAATGGTCCCAATCTGCCGTCTACCTCTATTACTCAGCACATCCTAGACTGCTCTACATGTCATACTTTACTCGATGCGTTCAGGATAATTAATCGATGGAGCAATACTCATCTGCTTCATTTTGCCGAAGCTTCAGCGATTCGACGGCTGCAACCAAGATTGTGCAAGCGAACTAAGTTTATGGTCAGCCTTGTTATGCCTTAATGGGGTTTGCTGTTCACTTCAAACTTATACTGAATGACCTTGACCATTGCTTTCCCATACATGCAACACGATTATTCCGCGCAGTATGTTACAGCTGACGAGAATACCGTAAATAACCCGTTTGAAATGTCATTCTTCCTTGCAACCTTAAAACCCGTCAGATTAACTGACACTTTGAGGTTTGATGCAGTTGGTTTCACCTTCCACTGCAGCTGATTTCGTTTTTATGGCACTCCTTCAGACACTATCTTCATTTCGTTTGGTATCCTTCAATGTTGAAAAAGATTGAATCTTTTAGAATTCGGAACCCCCTTTTAAGTTGGTTTTCCTCCTACCTTAGCAGTCAGTTTCAAATAGTCACTGAGTGACCACCACCCAAATACCAGCGGCGTCATCCAAGGAACTGTACTCGGCCCTTTGCTTTTTCTTCTTTACATCAATGATTTTTGTACGTCTCGAAAATTGCCAAATCTTTCTGTTTACTGATGACGTCGAGATGGTTTACAAACTCCGGCGTGATGCGATTCGGGGCACACTACTTTTAATTCAAAAAGATCTTCACTCTCCAGGAGTCCTCTGAGACGTAGCTGATGCAATTCTCGACCGATAAATCAAACATTGTCATATGGTTGCTCGATCCCCAATGGATCAGTTAAACGATAAAAGCATATCCGTAAGGCAGTCTACCCTTGATCTTGTGATCCAATATTTTTCTGCCTGCTTTTCCGTACATGCCCAATACCAAATATGCTCGAGCTAGACAATCCGTGGCTAACATATGCGACAAAACCTTTTCAGACCCTGCCAGGTTGGAATTATTTAAAACCCTCACTCGTCCTATTCTCGTATACTGCGACTTCATCAATGGCAGTATGCGGAAATTAAACAGGAAAGCTATAGAAACTACAGAGGTCATTCGCCAAACATTTGTTCAGTAGCACATCCACCCTAAGCTATCGCGGACATTTCAAGCAACTTTGCATGGAGCCTCACTGGCTGCGACGTCTAAATCCAAGCTTGGTGCTCTCTCACAATTTGTTAGACCAGAAAATGTATTCCTACCTACCTGACTTAGAGATAAAAACCAATAACAATCACAGACTCCGCAACAAAAAATTTAAGCTGCTGTTACCAAGAACTAGAACGATTATGCACTCCAACATTTTCCTTGTGAAACAGCCTACCAATCGCATTCAGGACGTGTGAAAGCCCTATGTCATTCTGCACCGAACTCGATAGATTATTAAATCTAGAAGTCTTATTATCCATGTTCTCATCCGACAACTCACCTGTTGAACTATTCCAGAATGGTCCAAAAAATATCTATAACGCTAAAAGTCGGTGACAACATGCACTTATTCAAGAGAATGATCATTTCAGTCCATATTGATCTGTTCTTGATTTGGGAACAGCTTCTCACACTTTCGAGAACCATACGTATATATGTACGAACCATCATGGAGATCAAACAGTAGGCCAGTCTGTCGCGCACTTCGAAGTCCCACGCTCTCGATGTTTACTAGCTTTCTGAGATCCGATTACAGAACTCCAGCACTGCTTACGTAGAAACAGATGCTGTTCATTTGGTGACACAAAACAAATGCAGTCGGTTTGGCTAGTGCTAGTGTCGCATTGTAACATAAAGCTAGCACCGTGCTACGGGATTGGTTCCCGATTGGCATCCGGTTGGGTGCAATCCAGTTTCAGAGTCCCTTCACGTTTAACGGATATCGTAGAGAGGAACGCAACTGGTTTGCGCTTCTCGAATATGCTCCATCTGTACATCGGTTAATAACGACTTTTACCGCAGACTCCAACAACTTTGAGTGAAGCAGAAAACTCAGATGTGATCGTCCTTCCCTTGACCTCCGTGCACAGATCGGTCAGTCGCTGCCGCACGCGAGTCATCTTGATGGTGTTGTCGCCCTTAACGAGGACCGTTCTGATAACTGTAGTTGCTTTCTCACACCATGGGACGATGGTGGTTTGTTTCTATGGAGCACAAGCTTCCGGTGTACGAGGAGACGTTCCGCAAATTGGCCTCCACTAACGTAAACGTAGTCACAACGATCACACTGTGATTCACTTAAGATGGTGGCGCAGCATACGGGACAGTAAACCGATTTGGTCCACCAACCTCGACCCCGATCACGCTCTGGTCTGTGCGTACACTTGTGCACGCGCTTCGGAAGTTCAGTTCGCTTAAAAGGCTTTGATCCGAGCACCGAAGTGTGATGGATCCAGTAGCCACGACTCGTAGCAAGATAGTGGGGTTGAATGCAAACGATATAAGGAACATAGAATCAAGAAGGAAGTGCGGTAAACTAATCCGGATAGAATAAAAATTAACGGTTATTTACAAAAAAAACCGTATGCTGGAACGCCACTGATTGCACGACTGCGCCATGTCTAATAGGGCCTCCAACTGCTGATGAGGACCATCCCTGGGCTCCCATCCACGAAGTCGGCATACATCAGTCTGGCCAAATCTCTCAGTCAATTTTTTCATGCCTTCATGCCACCTCAACAACTGCACACCTCGCGAATTCGTCCAGTTTAGTGCAGCGATGGCGTATGATACACACCGAGGAAATCTGCCAACTGGCATACGGAGCACATGATGTAGCCGACGTAAACGACTAGTTATGTTCGACCACCGGTACCCTCTCAGTTTGGCTCACATCTGGTGGGAACACCGCGTGAGCGACGAGCGTGTTCGACGCCTTGTTTACAGCAAAGCAAAAGGAACTGAACCGCTCAGCACCGTTATTTCATGCACCAGGCTCCGATGGCTTGGCCACATGTTGCGCATGCCAGCCCACTGGCTCCAGCGACGTACATTGTTTGCGCGCCACAGATGCGTATGGAAGAAGAGGAGAGGTGGTCAAGCGATGACGGTCGAGAGCAATGAAGGCCCTCACTTCGAAGCTGGCCTCAGTTGAAGCAACACGACTCTCTTGTTGGGGTCCAAAAGTCGATGAACACATTTGGCTGAATACATTTGCTGACATGGCTAGGAGCCCACCTTAGTGGAGTTCGTACTGTGATTCTTTTCGTCCCTCCCCATCCCTCTTAGCCTCCCCCTCCAACCACGATCTTATTTCGTAGCATAATATAAATTTACATAACAATTTGTTGTTACCTAATAGCCGGTTGTAGCTTTCCGGAATGTTGCCCATCCGTTACTGGTAGCTCAGCTGGCATGCAACTGTATCATTTTTATTTTAGGTATTGCGGCACAGTAGCTGAGATGTTTTGCACTTTTGGCTAACGTGCATAACAATAATAATAAAATGAAGATGATGAAACGACGGATCTTCAATAAACACCCGAGTGAGGCACCAGAAGACTTCTTGCTAAAAATCAACTGGCGGACCTCAGCAGTGCTCACCCGGTGTTCCTACCAGACGTGAGCAACACTCCGCAAGCACCAGTGGTCAAAAACAACCAAGCGTTTAAAGTATTTGCCACGAAGTGGCCAAGTCTCTGATCCATATAGTAAGATCGGTCCTACCGCAGCGTTGTACACCCTACCTTTCACTGACAGGCTGATATCTCGCCATCTCCATAGATGATTGAGTCTATTGTTCATTTGTTCTCCGAGCTTGGCGGTTTTGTCGCAAACGTTTCACCACCATGCGAGATGGCATCCTCAGTGCAGTGATATGTGGCGTGAATCTGATTGAGTCTGAAAAACCACCCGGGCCTTGATGATACACGAAGTAACCTCTTCAATGGTGTGACCACCAGAGATGACACAGCTACCAAGGTAAGTGAACCGATCCACCACTTCCAGTGACTGGTCGGAAATAGCTAAAAGCGGAGGTGTGTCAGCTAAGTCATGCAACAGCATTTTGCACTTTGGTTCAAAGTACATTCTGAAGCGTGCTGCGCTACGCACGAGCCTTGCAGTAGTGTTTGCATAACCAATGCATTAGACCCAAGGAGAACTATGTCGCCCGCATACTCCAAACTTGTTAGTCGGCTGCCTGGCGAAACTTCCACTCCATAATAGTCTGAAGGAACCGAGTCACTCCTGATCATTTTGATCACAAAGTCGAAGAGGCATGGAGATATGTGACAACCCTGGCTAACCCCACTTGTAGTGGGGAAGTTAGGAGAGAGTTTTCCGTAGACCCTTGCACTGTCTTGTGAACCACAGTAGAGGGACTTCAGAATGAAAAGGAGTTTATCTGGCAGCCCTCCATGGATAGGCAGTGCCACAAGCTGGCTCGATCAACGCAGTCGAATGCGGCGTTCAATGAAGGAAAGCCACCATAATCGGTCTTTTGTAGCATCAACAACAGCAGTACATCAGCCATTTGAACTGATGCTTCGCTACCATACACCACGATGACCTATTCAATTAAGAATAATAAGAGGGAGAGAAGGGTGTATTATCTGAAAACCTTAATGCCCCAAGCAAACATTCAGTGTCAAAGTGCCTACACCTTGTGTAGACAACATACCGTCACAAACAACTGGCCGTCTTGCAAAGATAAGGCGGCATCAGCGAGACAGTCTCCTTGCGGCTTTCACTGCCCCGCGTCATAATCAGCCATTACCTCACAGGTAACTCAGCTGGCAGGAGTGACTCTCAATGGCCATGGAGGCATCACCCAGTATAGCTCAATGAGTCAAGGAGGTACGCAAACCTTCGCACCACGTTAATATCCAGTCTCATCGCTGCTGCTTTGTAGCATGTCAAAGACACTTCAGACCGCCTCAATGTGACACTTTTTCGGTTGATTCATTGGACTGTATTCGCATTACTATGGACACAACAAGCAGCAGAACAAGAAAAAGTATGTAAGCTGCCGGTGTCATCTATCGCCAAACATCTAATCGAAACAGGCCATTAGGTTGACCCTTTGCCAACATTTACAGTTATCAATCGAAATGAAAACCCCAAAGTTTTGAGGTTCGCTGAAGCTGTGGCACTTAACTGGCATCGCCCTATCCTTTGTGTACAGAAACAATTAACAGTCTGAAGCATTGAGTTCCCTATGTTAACTTGAATAGCACAATAAGAAGACGAATGTTGCAAGGTGGTAGCATTTCGTGCCCTCTGTTCACTTGCAAATGGACAACATATCAAATGATAACGTGACAAAACAGAAATCAATAAGTTGAATGCGTGAGGTCACATGCAAGCGAAGTAAACGTTGGCTACAGGTTGAGGAGGAAGTATTAACTCCAAGGGAGTTTGAGCTTGCTTTACGAACAGTTGTTTCTGAACGCACAATGTTAGAGAATGCTTTTTATGGCCAGTGCCTCGGCAAACTTGAGGACTCTGGCGTTTGTGTTACGATAGATGACACAAAACGCCGAATTGAGGTCCACCTGATGAACCGTTTCCATCAGATGTTTCGCAGTCGAAGAAGCAGGTATGTTGTTCGTCGATCGTTGATGATTGCACCATCCTTAGAGGTGGCTCAGTGTTATGAACGCTGCCCACTCAAATGCCCGCTTCACCTGTGAAGTTGAGGATGATAACCGCCTGCCCCTTCTGGATGTACTACTGACGAAACGAGAAGATGCACGATACAACGCACCGTTTACCGGAAAGCTACATGGACCGGTTTGTATGAACATTTCAGCAGTTTTACACCGGTTCAGTACAAGCGATACCTTGTCAAAACGTTGTTCAATCGGACCCGCAGGATATGCAGTACGGAATGCATCGAGGCTGAATGGCAATTCATCACGCATACCCTACGGGCAAATGGCTACCCAGAAGCCTTTATTAGCTTTCATAGACGCCCCGTGGAAAGTGAACAGACGGTCGTCCTTACTGTACCAAAAATGCCTGTTTATCTGCGACTACCCTTCAAAGGGGATGTTCTGGCTAGACAGGTAGAATGACGCACAGCAATTGCAATACGGCGTGTATTCGGTGCCGCTAAATTCTGCCTTCTCTGGACAACCAAGAAGCTACCACTGCCCCCAGTCAAGCCTACTAAGCCGGTCTCCGCCACAACGCATTGTATCTATCGGTTTGTTTGTAACTGTGGAAGCAGTTACATCGACAAAACCGATCGTTGCTTGTGTAAGCGGATTGGGGAGCACATTCCAAAGCGTATCGTCACCTTGACAAGGCAGCCACAAATGAGACCTGTGTCGACGAACAATGTACCTGCTTCTTCGACTGCGAAACATCTGATGGAAACGGTTCATCAGGTGGACCTCAACTCGGCGTTTAGTGTCATCTATCGTAACACAAACGCCAGAGTCCTCAAGTTTGCCGAGGCACTGGCCATAAAAAGCATTCTCTAACATTGTGCGTTCAGAAACAACTGTTCGTAAAGCAAGCTCAAACTCCCTTGGAGTTAATACTTCCTCCTCAACCTGTAGCCAACGTTTACTTCGCTTGCATGTGACCTCACGCATTCAACTTATTGATTTCTGTTTTGTCACGTTATCATTTGATATGTTGTCCATTTGCAAGTGAACAGAGGGCACGAAATGCTACCACCTTGCAACATTCGTCTTCTTATTGTGCTATTCAAGTTAATATAGGGAACTCAATGTTTTGAATGTTAATTGTTTCTGTACACAAAGGATAGGGCGATGCCAGTTAAGTGTCACAGCTTCAGCGAACTTCAAAACTTTGGGGTTTTCATTTCGATTGATAACTGTAAATGTTGGCAAAGGGTCAACCTAATGGCCTGTTTCGATTAGATGTCTGGCGATAGATGACGCCGGCAGCTTACATACTTTTTCATGTTCTGCTGCTTTTTGTGTCGATAGCGTAGCAATCCGTTTTGAGATATGCTTTCCAATGCGCTTACCCAAGGATCTATCTGCTCTGCGAATGTGACTACTTTCGCAGTTACAAACGAATTGGTGGTTACGATGGGTTGTGTCGGTGATCGCTTGAGTAGGCTACACTGGAGTTATTGGCAACTTCCTGGTTTCCCAAATGGGGCAGAGTTTATCGGTATTGAATGTCCGGCGAATCGCTGTATGCAAACGTCTTTCACTTTGGGTGGCCACATTTTCACCTTTGCAAACTGATTGCAATTAGACAGACGGTTTTGGCACAGTAAGTGCGCTCAGCCTGTTTTCCTTCAGTTGCCTGTGAAATGGAATAAATGCCCCTGGATATCCGTTGGCCCATAGCGACTGTTTGATGAACAGCAATTCCGATTCCAATCAGTCGTCGATGCATATTCTGCGAGCTCGATTATACAGAGTCTGGACTAAACACCGCTTGTATTGAATAGGGGCGACGCTGTTGAAGTGTACACACAGTCCTGTCAATGTAGCTTTCCTGTTAACGGAACGCTTTATGGAGCCGTCTTCTCGTCTGGTCAACAACACATCCAAAAACGGAAGGCGATTGTTGTCCTCCAGTTTACTGGTGAAACAAATGTTTGGATGTGCGTCATCGAGCAGAACAGCGTCTCCACTTGATATCGTCGTTTCAATCGCTTGGCTGTTGCTTGATATCCCCGGTGTGACTGCGCTTTCTGTGCATGTTGACAACGTGCTTACCTATTACTCACTACCTCTTCCATATACTGGCTCCAGGAGACAGTTGGTCATTGCTGGACGGGACGGGATGCATGGTCTTTGTGGTCGTGCTAGGCCCGAAGAGTGGTTCCATGCATTCAGTGTGAAGCAGACTACGGTCCAGCCACCGCCTTGTGTGCGATTGATTCCCAACTACAGCGTGCTGGTGTTTGCCTGTGAAGGAGTGTGGGCCGGCTCCGTTGATGAAACGTGGCTCCCATCCACATGCCTCCCGGTCTTGTTCCTTTGGGTTTACACTGGATATGGGGTGTTTGGATGGAGCTGTGGGTAGTACAGCGCAAGCCACCCATGGTGCCTCTGTAGGCGCAGGCGTCCTGTGGCTTGCCACAGTGACAAGCAAATTCGAAACCAGATGCTGCCAACCATATGTTTATGGACATTTTCTTGCTGCCGAACACTAGTACATACCTTCTCCCTACTCCTCATCGTCTCATCTTCCGTCAAAAGCCTTTCGCGTGCATGATCATTAGGGATTCCGAATATCAGACACTGTAGAACCATCGCTTCTTCGAACTTGGTTGCTTGAATTTCACTATACTGACACTTTGGCATAGCTTGCTGAATCCTCGCAATTAGATCAATGCCACTTTTTTCAGGGTTTTGTGTTAAGACTACTGCTTCATTCCATTTGGCTGTGCGAATCGTCGACCTCTGCGTTGCTATAGTTATGACTTCACTCCGATTGGCTGTTCGACCCCGGGCCCGGATTGGTTGACAAGGACAACAATGGTCGACCCTTGTACCGTGTATTCGCCGAACGACAAGACAAAACGTGGAGCATGCGGGTTATATTTATAGTTAATGGGCGCCTTTCTTGAATATTCTTTCCTTTTCCTTCCTTGTCAATAATAGTATCAGAATCTTCAGGAACATTCTTTTCATTTATAAACGAGATTGAAGAAATCTTAGCAGCATCCGTTGGTTCTTGTCGAAAGCGGGCGCCACCGATCGCTTCGTTAGAAGGTGCCCCTCCTAACATCTCCCCATTCAGAGTCCGCCAATGTGCGATTTCAGTCTGGACTTGACTTGGCACGGTGTAACGGGGACTCTACATCGGTCTGTTCATCTTATGGACCGACATTCAGGGGTAACACAAGGTGTAGGTCGGCCCATAACCCGGTGGTAACGAGCTTGTCTCGTAATCTTGCGGCACGGGTTCGAATCCGCGTAGGGGGTGGGTGTCCTCGCGCTATACTCAGCCCGCGTGCGACTGGTGGTGGTCGCACGGCATCGAAGCGCCGTTACGGCGTACAGTTAACACATCATTAACTTTATTATTATCTGGTTGTAGTATGTTCATCTTGAGGTGTTGCATCAGTCTTCGTTAAATTGCATTCATCCAAGAGTAATTCCGTAGGAGCCGTCCAGACATCTTCAGTTGTATTTGGCGAAACACATCTCCTGAGCTGGTTGATGTGGCGGATCTACTTTTCTTTGCCCACGGTTACCTCATAGCAAACATGACCGTAACGTAATTAAGCCACGTGTCCATGCGATATTTCCCCTCTGATAGTCCACTGCGAGAACCATCTGTTCAACATCGAAACTCCTCACTATTGCTTGCTACCTCTGATTGTATTGCCGTTCCATTTTCTGGTTTCTCGCCGCGCTTTGATTCTTCTGCGGTTTTATGAGGTCAAAAGTTGCTCGGGACTTTCTCAGCAGAAGCGATTCGGTCGGGGATTTTTCCTCTGGTGCCTGCGGATTGGATGTGATCCTGTACATCAATACAAAAATCTGCAGAATCCCCCTGTTTTAAGCAGTGCTCTCTTGATTGTCGATCTATATCTCTGTCTGTCCATTTGACTGTGGGTGATAGGTAGGCGAACGGAGATGTTCCATGTCGTACATCGCACAAAAGTCGGCTAATTCCGCAGAAGTGAACTGAGATCCGTTGTCAGGCACAACTATTTCCGGGAATCGAAAGCGGCTGAAAACTTCTCTGAAGACGGCTATAGCGGCTGATGAAGTGGTGTTCGACATTTGTTCGACATTTCCTGTATGCATCAACCACAAGTTAGAAGTTATGTCCACTGATTGGTCCTGCAAAATCAAGCTGCAGTTTTGACCATGGTTTTGT